>CALNHX010004748.1:0-120575 GCA_940337035.1 Agriotes lineatus
TTCGACGCTTCGAGCAAAGCATCTTAAGGAAAATCCTTAAACGAAGTCATGTATGCTGGACCGAAACTTCAGCAAGAGCTGGTCGACATTCTACTCCGATGGAGGACTCACAAGGTCGTCTTCTTTGCGGACATTGAGGAAATGTACCGACAAATGAAGATGGACAGCCAAGACCAGGAGTATCAAAGAATCTTATGGAGATTCGATCAATCACAGTCAATCAGGAAATAAAGGTTATGCACAGTCACTTATGGAACCGCATCAGCTCCTTATCTTGCCATCCGAACCTTGCACCAATTAGCAGAGGACGAAAAATCTTCATTTCCATTAGCAGCAGAAGTTGTGAAGAGAGACTTCTACGTGGACGATGTGCTCTCCGGAGCCGACACTTTAGAAGAAGCAATCAAGCAGCAAGGTCAGTTAATTTAATTATTAAAACGTGGAGGTTTTACTCTACATAAATGGTGCAGTAATGAATTAGCCATCATAGAAGAACTACCCGAAGAATTGAAGGAGCAACCATACCTCGAAATAAGTGAGCACGGCGTAAAGAAGTCATTGGGCGTCCATTGGTCTCCGTATGAAGACGTGTTTTGTTTCAAGGTGGATGTGAAGCAAAAGGAATCCACAAAACGCACCATATTATCCGAAGTCGCTAAAATGTTCGACCCATTGGGTTTGTTAGCACCCATCATTATCACTGCTAAACTACTCATTCAAGAGCTATGGCTCGAAAATATCAAGTGGGACGACCCAGTTTCAGAAAGTATCCAGGGCAAATGGGAAACGTTCAAATCTCAACTCAAATCGGTGGAAGAAATTACATTGCCAAGGTGGCTTTTTACCAAAAAAGAAGCCCAAATGGAACTGCACGGATTCTGTGATGCTTCCGAAAGAGCTATTGGGGCCGTGGTCTACACCAGAATCATCACGTCATCAGGCCAATCCAAGGTATCACTATTAATAGCAAAATCCAAGGTGGCACCAGCTCGAGCAAAGACAACTCTATCCAGACTGGAACTCTGCGCAGCAGTACTACCTTCCAATCTATTACAAAGGGTAATCACAGCACTGGACATTCCTAAGGTATCTACCTTCGCCTGGACAGACTCCATGGTCGCATTAGGATGGATAAAGGGAGATCCAGTAAGATAGAAGACGTTCGTCGCAAACCGCGTAGCCGAAATCAACCATCTGATTTCGGCTCAACATTGGAACCACGTCAAATCCGAAGAAAATCCTGCAGACGTCATCTCCAGAGGCACTAGTCCAGGGAAATTAAAGGAACATGTGCTATGGTGGGATGGACCAAGTTGGTTAGTTAACAAAGAGTTATGGCCGTGTCAACCAGACACCGCAACAACCAATGAAGAAGCAAAAGGTTACACTGTGCATCAAGCTACAGTTCATCAAGACGAGAACGAAGTTATTCATCGCCTTTCGTCTCTGACAAGAATGGTACGAGTCGTGTCCTACTGCCGAAGATTCATCAACAAGTGTAGGCGTCGACCCATTCAACCAGGATGTCTATCAGTTAAAGAAATGGAAGACATTATCCTCACACTCATTAAAGTCGTCCAAGGAAGTGATCCTATTCTGAGGGCAACAGGATCTCAACTTCAAAATGAAAATGTGTGGACTCCAATAACAAACTCGCCAATCTCAAACCATTCATCGATCAACACGGAATCATCCTTGTTGGAGGAAGACTAGTAACTTAAACCTTATCCTACCATGAAAAACACCCAATTATCCTTCCTTATTCCAATCATGTTTCCAAATTAATAATCCATGAGGCACATTTACGTACTTTACACGGTGGCACTCATCTCACACTGTCCTATGTCCGAAGAAAATATTGGATCATCAACGCGAAGAAAGCTGTCAGCTCCAGCATCAAGAAATGCTTTCGATGTATCCGATTCAAGGCAGAGGCAGCCCAGCAATTAATGGGGAATCTTCCATCAACCAGAGTCAATTCAACCCCGCCATTCAAGAGTGGACTATGCCGGTCCAATACGAATTCGAACATCCAAAGGAAGAGGGCATTCTTCATCCAAGGGGTACATTGCTGTTTTTGTCTGTCTATCAACCAAGGCAATACACTTAGAAGCCGTCAGCGACATGACAACTAACAGCTTCCTAGCAGTCTTCAGAAGGTTCATCGCCCAAAGAGGACGCTGTGCACATCTTTATAGCGACAACGGAACAAATTTCGTCGGAGCAAGAAAAGTCTTGGACAAGGAGATCCGTCAAGCAATGGAATGCCCAGTTATTCAAGAAAATTGATCCACCATTAGTACCCAATGGCACTTCATCCCTCCAGTAGCCCCACACTTTGGAGGGATATGAGAAGCAGGAGTGAAATCAATGAAGCATCATCTGAAAAGAACCATTGGCAACGCTACTCTAATATTTGAAGAATTGACAACTCTGCATTGCCAAATCGAAGCCTGCTTAAACTCACATCCTTTGTGCCCACAAGGCAACGATATTGAAGATACACTGCATTGACACCGGACCATTTCCTGATAGGAAGAGAGATAATATCACCGCCGGACACAATCAGCACACCAATATCAACAAATCTGTCAAATTGCTGGAAAATTATCCAAAAAATTAAGCAAGATTTTTGGAAATCATGGAGCTCAGACTACCTTCATGGATTACAGCTAAGAAACAAATGGAAGAAACCGGTGGAGAACATAAAAGTTGGTGACCTAGTGTTAATCAAAGAAGAAAATATAAATCCTAGTAATTGGCACTTGGCAAGAGTTACCGACATTCATCCTGCAACCGATGGATCCGTACGAGTGGTAACAATCCAGAAATCAGGAGGACATCAATTAAAACGGTCCATAGGCAGTATCATTCCATTACCAACAACTAACGAAGAATGGCAGGAATCAGAGTCTGAAGAGAACATTTCGGCCAACAGCACCCACACACAATCATTCCCAGTGCCAAAGAAAACTATCACGTCCAAATGGAAAATGCTTCTACTCATATTTACTCTCCTTACTACGAATACATTGAGTAAGGCAGAATTCAACATCCAAAAACCAGACAGCGGGTACTATGTAGAACATATTGGACACGGGAAGAATGAACGAAGAACATTCAGGATCGAAATCCAGTTCGAGAGGGGGAAGATCGAAGAAGACTTCGAAACAGTTACCGACATGGTGGACAAATTCGACAATCTCTGCAACTCTGCAAAAGAACTGTCCGAAGATACATTATGCAAGACACTGGTGCATCATCTTCTGGAACAAAAAAGGCATATGAAATGGATTAAAACTGGTATGGAAGATATCATAACAAGACGAGAGAAACGAGGAGTGCTTGGGACTGTACTCACTTCAATTTTCGGAGTAAACGACGAAGTCTATCAAGATATTGATAGACTCGACAAAAATCAACAAGAGTTAATAAAAATGGACAGTCAACAATCCAAATTCTTGCTGTCAGCACTTTCAAAATTTAATGAAACCGAAAAACGAATCGATCAGCAGCTGGAACATTTTCAAGAGAAACTAAACCAAGGAATCAAGACAATCAACAACATGGACAAATGGTATAAGACAACCGACTCCAACCGATGGAACATCCACATCATCAGTGTGTACCAAGTCGCCACCAATGTCATTAGTGAGCTGTGCAGTTACCATACAAACATTTTGAACGTTTATTTCCAATAAGGTAATTTATACGAGCTAATCACGCCTGCCCAAATCAAGCAAATCCTCGCAAATACATCCAGTAAACTCTCGCCAAACTTAGAAATTTTACCGGCCCCAATCCTAAAGGTCGACATCGGACATGATGACATCTACATCAACGTTCAAGGATACTTCATCATTGTAGAAAAAACTGAATATACCTTAATCAAAGTGACACCAATTCCTCTCCAAATTAACAATGGCTCCTACTGGGTGATCGACCTACCAAAAGGGATCTTCGCTGTGGATTACAACCTACAGATGTACTTTCAAGAGACAGATGAGGAATTTAAAGAAAATCTCCAAATTACTCCAAACACTTATATCTTCAGTCCAACAGTCGTGAAAGGAATTGAAAACAACCCAAATTGCATCATTGATGATATATATCATCGAACAGAAATCAGGCAATGCAGCCTACGAAGACATCAGATCCAGTCCATTATTTGGAAACAACTATACATGGAAAACACCTGGATGTTCGTAGTCAACAAGCCAACCCGAATAGCTATCACTTGTAGTGGCAATAGGGAAGAACTCACTGTCAACACGACAGGTGTAATTCAAATCTCGTCAGATTGCACCATCCAAACTGCAAAGAATACGTTAACTCCCAGGCATAACAAGAAATTCAAGATCCTAGCAGGATATTCCAAGGCCGTCGCAATCAATTTTACCAACACAATAACACCCAACTCCTTTTCCGAAATTGCAGAGGAGCCAGTATTAAAACAATCAGACCACTTTGAGGATCTACAAACTTCACAATTGGAATTCCAGCAGCACCTAAAAGACATTACTTGGAAAACCATCCGCCACCACTCCTATCTATCCAGCGGGATCACAGGCAGCCTATTGGGAGGGGCTGTTCTAATAGGAGCTTTCTACTGCATTCGGAAAAGAATCAACCGAAGGAAGCATCAACCCAAGCAACGCCAGTCAGCCGTAGAAGAATATCCTCTAAAAACTCTTAATGTGAAAGAAATAATATAGTTTTTTCTTTAGCTTTTTCTTCAGCCTAAAAATTGGCAATATGTTTAATTTTGAATTAAACACACATAAATTTTAATAACAAAATTTACGAAATCCAGTCAGAAGTTCTAAATGTAATTCTGATTTCATAAACAAGCAGTTTTATTATCCAGTTTTGCTTCATAATTTCGCCAGTTTAATTTAGATCTGTTTAATCTTGAATTAAACAGGCAAATTTCAGTTCACATTTACGAAATATTAAAAAACCAATACTGTTTCGCAAGCATCGAGTTTAAAGACCGGAGCAAACCTGCAACTTGGCATTTCACGCCGTAAGCGACCTACTAAACCCAAGTTCGCCGCTCTGGCTTGCAAACGCACACGGAAATACAATCAGCTTACAGTGCTGAATTGCTATTTCGTACCTTTAAACGCGCTCCAGTAATCTACACAATCATTGAACTTTGTTTTGTGACTTAGCTATGCTATTTTGTTTTGTATAAATAGACCATTTATTTTTATAATAAAAACAATCCGCATCTAATGTCTGATTCATTCACTACGTCGTTACCCTGCTACTAAGCCATAATATGATTGGGACGTGAGGCTGCGTCCCCCAGGGTAGTTTACTGTCGTCCCTTTAAGTGCCATTGACTACATTGGCTTAAAACATAAATGCAGTCTCATTTATGTGCTTAAAATTAGGGATAGAACCAGCGCAAAGCAACGAAAACCTGATCAGCCTCCAGGCAATTCTGTTCACCTCTTTTTTGCACTGTTTCTTCGAACAGACAAAGATTTTTTCGATATTTTAGGACTCGCACTTCACTTATTTTCACTAGATAAAAATATAAGGAAAGCTCAGCGCGAATAATAAACTGATATAACTCGATCAAGATTATATAAACCACCAACCTGCAGTCTAGTAGTTATTGCAGAACGTCATTATAAAACGATTTAAATAGAGCTTTGGAGTTTTGGCCTTACCGATAAGCGCTCAACGAACCACCTATATCATAATACTTTGGCTACATTCATATTTTGTTTCCTCTACTCAGTACCAATAACATAGCAAGGTTATGAAGTGCAAACGAAATCATTTAAATATTACTTAGTATGGCTTGTTGTCTATCTTTAGGCGGTTTCGAAAATTTTGGACCTGTTACAAACAAAATCTGAAGTTACTAAACAGTCACCTTTAGGAAAGGTATCTCGCTTGTTCCAATTGACTGGGTTTTTGAAAACCAGCGCTCTTAAACGCGACGGGACGATAACTGCTGCACAGACGACGGCATAGAAATTAGAGCTGTTCCGCTAAATCTTTTTGAAAACCGAAAGCTACGTGCGGGTTAGGATTTCTTGATGCAAAATAGCCGAAGTGTTATACCATAAAATATGACTGAAACTGAACCTATATACAGACAGACTCGCCAACTTTGTACCGAAACTGCTCCAATAGGCTAGGTAACTATAGAAATTAAAGAAAAATAAAATGGCCTGACACGTCTCTTGCTTTTAATGGAAAATCGAGAATTACTCTATTCTCCATTATTAGATTATCCTATAACCCATACAAAAATAGTGATAATAATAATTTAGCGGCAATAGTCCCAGTCAATTTGTTGGTTATAGAGTTTAGGATGTTTTTCTTTGTATATGACCAGAGCATACAGCGTAACGTTTACTGGGATATGATCAGATAATAAGTCCAAGGAGGGTTTTACTTTTAAGTAGGCAGGCGATATGCCTTTAATTACGACGAAGTCGGGTGAATCGAGGATATTCGCCTTTCCGTCGGCCAATACGTCGGTTCATAGGTAGATAAATGATTTAATTACTTTTCTTGCACGACTCGTTTTAGGGTTTTACCTCTGGGAGTGGTAAGTGATTCTAGCTAGGGCGTTTGCCATTGTAATCACCTCCAGCTATAAATCTATTACCGAGCGACGAAAAATATTTCTTTAAGCCTTCTTTGTTCGGTCGGCATAGGACATATAGCTAAAAGAGCTGGCCCCCTGAAAACAGTGTCAAAATGCGCTCCTTAAGTATAGACCAAGGTTTAAAAATATAGGACACATTGATTATGAGATTTATACAGACATCAAGAAGGCCCTGGTCTCTCTGATCTAAATTTTCTGTCAAGTCATATTATTGATCTTGTTACAGCTGATATTTGTAAATTGGGTTGCAGATCTTACTAACTCGATTCGGCGAATGAAGTATAGATGCATACAAGAAGTCTTTATTGTATTTCGGTAACTCATAATGTTTGGTAAACTTTTTTATTATTAAGGCGATCTCTCCTGGAGCTGGTGCACTTGGATGATTAATGCATTATTTCGTACTTCAAATAAGCGTTCTCGGTAAAATGTGTTTTTGACACCAGTAGAAGAACGTTTATTTTCTTATGCAGTAGAAATGTGCTCACCTCCTGGCCATATTATATCAGACAGTTGGCGTTCGATAGTGATATTTTACATAGTTGAGTAATTTTGTTTACTGTTTTAGTTCGTTAGTGTGTTCGCCAGTAATTATTTCAGTTCATTTAGTTCGTCCATTAGATTTTTTATCATTTTCTGTTGTACGTCAATTGTCTGCTGCATGAAGCCTAAGATATTGTTTTGATACTAGTACATCATCGGAATTTGGGTCGAATATTCGTTCATGGATTTTTCGTCTAATGACGTTTGGTTAGCATTTGTTTTAGCCGCGTGTGTTTGTGGTATATTATGCCTAATTTCTGTTTTCTTATTAGTTAACTGGGGTCTTGGAATGAGAGGTGTAGACGCTTGCTCTGACTGGCTTGCTGAAAACTGTCTTGCTCTATGCTAGACATCTTTTAGCTTTAATTTGCTTGTATACTTTATAGTTTGCTTCACTTACTTGTGATATACTGTGCTTGTCGAATATATTTGCTACGGGTATGGATTGGTATGGATTGTTTGTGGTGTGATTCTGCACAAAAGGGCTTCGATCAGAGCAGTACTTGTATTGATTCGCTGTTGGATAGGAAAACTTTTGTATCGTTTATGGGCTTTTGAGACCTTCCTGAGCAATAATATAGGCCAATATGGAAAACAAATCTGTGGTGGGTAAAGTGCATACATGTAAGTTCTTTAAATGAGTGAAAAAGTTGCATAACTACAGGAAGAACAGAATTAATGGTACATCATCTACATGTGGCTATTTCAAGTGGAGAGAGATAATACTCATAGAATCACGAAATGAACCAGTATTATAGATAAAAGTTTGTATCGCCTCTCATAAACTTTCTGTTAAATGATCGGTCCTTCGACAGCATCTTCATTACAGCATTTTTCTGAGCAGTATTATACGATGATGGATAAATAAAAAATGCAACTTTGAAGATACTTTGCCTATAATAAACAAACGCAATACAAATGAAATTTACAGTAACAATTTCCCTGTCAATACGTTTTTGACGTCTTCCCTTTCCCTAGTGTTAAAGTTCAAACAAAATCTGAAGCCACAATCACGACCAACTAGCCTTCACAGATTCAAGCTGGGAAGTTGGCCGAGAACTGATTAAAGGTTGCAAAATTACAGTGAGTAATGAACACCAACGTGCCTTCAGTAACGAACGCACTCGGCAACCTTGAGCGGATTCCGCTTCCAAACAATGTTCAATAATCGTGCAACGAGGTTCAGCAGCGCTATGCTATGCAGTATTCAAATTAGTTTAGTTCCTATCTAGGGAATCTTGCGGTTCTGCTGTACAAACTTAGTTTGCTTTTGGTCAATTAGTTTCCCAAACAATACTGTTTGATATAATTCAAGATGAGATATAAATGTAAACAGCCAGATACTCGGCTTAGCGAAACGCTTACTAGTAGGATAATTTATTTTGAGATTGCGTCCCAGTTATGAACTGCTCAAGTGCACCGCGTGCATGCAGTTCTTATTAATGAATGAGCATCATCTACATCTCCGCCAACTCTGAACTGTTGCTAACTTCCTTGTACGAAAACGCTGCGCTTCCTGCATCTAAGTAAACACTAGAGAACTGATTTCTGCGACTGCACACACTAGTATTATGCACGGTAGTTAAGATGAATAGCTACATGAGAGAAAATAGAAACAAGTATGCAATATAGTGCACCTGTGTATAGTTAAGTGCAGGTTAAAAGTCAAAAGCTAAATTTAATTAAATATAGCTAGTGTCAGTTTAAAATTCACTTTGTTCATATCGCTCTTGTAGGATTTATTTTGGTGCTTTTCGGTATGCGTTTACCTCCAACACTTTGGAAACCTGTCTTTATTATCTCGTGAACATCTCTGCCGTGTTTCATCCCCATCACATTACCATTGCAATATTTAGCTTAGAATTTGACGATTCAAAGAGTACGTTTATCTCGCAGCTTCTATCGGATGGAAACTCGATCCGATCGTAGTAAGTCAGTCCGTGTTACAAGCTGCAGCGTTTTTGTCGTGCTGTATTTTAACGGCCTGTAGGATCCACGAGTAAATCCGTTATAGTTGAACGAAGACGAACGATACATTAGAAGAAGACAACGATCTTGAGTAACTAACTTCACTTTGCTTTATCGTATGTCAAACGTCAAACGCGTTCATAACCCTACTTTTTGTGTTTAATTTTTGTAAGTTAATCATGCGATCATTAAGACAGAAAACAGCTGGCATGCTCCTTTTGATTAATCTGCAAATGCTGTTGTGTAATTTGATTAATAACACCATATATTTCATCAAATGGCGTAGAAGACGAATTTGTAAACAACAACGGTAAGATGAAAACGTATCCAGACAAATAACATATCCACTTGCACATTTTTAATAAGCTATTCAATCTTTAAATCTGCATATAATTTGTAGGCTACAGCTATATATCGAAAGCCAAATGGCTGGAGTAATTTCAAATAGGAAATTTCGACAGGCAAATAAATGTCGAAGTCACGATTTGTGGGAAAATGTGGTATGCACACAGAAATTCTCAGATGCAATGAATTACGAGAAGCGCTACATACAAAGCCAAATTCTCTAAATCAGCTGTGGCAAAAATTAAAAATTTTAACGGTTGAAGAAAAAGTAGCACTATCACTTTACTTTTTAGCTAGTCGCTGTGAATATAGGTTAGTAGCCAACCAATTTGGTGTACATAATTCGACAGTGTGTAAAGCATTGCATGAATTTGTCGAAGCAACAAATAAAATTTTAACGCCAAAATACAATCGTATGCCAAATCAAGCAGAAGCTCTTGAAGCTGCAAGTTTTTTTGGGCACAGTAGTCATATACCAAACATAATAGGTGCAATTGATGGCTCACATATTCCAGTTTTGCTACCGTCTGATGGATACAGAGATTACGTTAACCGCAAGGGTTGGCCATCTATGGTGCTACAGGGAGTAGTTGATCATCGGTATAAATGTATTGATATATCAATCAAGAATCCTGGGGCTACCCATGATGCTGCAGTATTGGCAACATCAAATTTTTATAAAAGTATTACAAAAATTATGCCGCAAGTAACGTAACAATATTATTTCTTACTAAAAACAATAAAACACTGCAAATTATTTTCAGGGTACCGTTGATTTAGAAGGAAGATAGTTGCCCTTTTATAATAATAGGGGATCCCGCATATCCATTACTTCCATGGCGAATGAAGCGTTATACCGACACAGGATTAACACCGAATGAAGTTACTTTTTAAAGCATACATGAATTCAGCTCGGGTATCAGTAGAAATAGCTTTTGGGCGATTAAAATCTAGGTGGAGATGTCTTTTGAAACGCTTAGATATTCATCACTCGTTTGTTTCACACGTAGTCGCTACTTGTTGTAGGCTACACAATATCGCAGAAACTTTCAAAGATAAACATCATGATAGTTGGATGAAGTCCATAGAAGAGGCAGAAAATATTTTTCAACAACCCAAAAAAGTACTTAGCAGGAAGTATGAAGATTATGAAGGATACAACATGCGCATTTACTTAACCGAATATTTGAGTACCCATTTTCCTTTGCGTACATCTAAATTGTATGTAATTAATAAAGAACAAAATAAATAATTTACTTAAAAATTTTATTTTAATAATATATGTACAATTTTATATTAAATCTTCATTAGATTCGGAATTAAATATCTGTTGAATGCCACGCATCACCATCTGCGTGCAACCCAGCATCATCTCTTCCTGCCTGTTCAGAAACGTTTCTAGAAACCTTTTGTCGGCCTCTGCCTCTTCACGCCTTTCAGCCTCCAAGGTTTTTCTCCATTCACCCAGAAAGGCATCACCTTTTTTCTTATTTTTTTGCGAAAACGGAGTTCTTGATCGAGATGCAGATGCTAGCGACGGAGATGCAGATGGTGGCAACTTCTGTATTCCTGGAGTTGAACATCCAGGTATTGCCCCATCCACATCTGGGGATTCTTCATAAATTTCGATCCTTGGATCGTCTTCGTCAATAATTACTACAAGTAATATAATTTTGTAATTACAGTCTCCACTAAGGGAACAATAGTACTTACTTGGAACCGCATCAAAGAATGTTCAGACACTTCCTCCGACTGCGTTGTTTCGTAGCCTTCGGCCTGGGATGCGGGACGTTGCCCCAATAATTCATCCAACTCCTCGTAGTATTCGAAATATGCAGGATCCGTCCCACTGACCCCATTGTGCCGTCTGCACTTGTAATATTCAGCTACAAAATAATATTGTTAATAAACTAGATTTTTTGAATGATTAATGCATACCTTTCAGATTTTTCCATTTAACGCTGAGTTGGCCCACATCCCTTGCAAAACCCGCTTCTTTCATGGGCGCAACAAGCGTCTTGAAGATGTCGCCGACTCGTAGGCGCTCGCCGTCTATTAGACCCAACACATGCTTTTCCTTGATTAGCACAAGAAGTTGGCGCACCTCATCTGCCGACCACACAGTCCTCTTCTTCTTCGCATCTTTAATTTCAGTTGCCATGTTAACTAAACCTTACAAAAACCACAATCCAACAAAATCTAAACTGAACCACACTCGATAACAGCCGATTGCAATCTACCAGAAGGGCCAGAAGTGTTCCGTTTGTTACGAGTGACGAGGTTAGTTTATTTAACGGTTTGGCGGGAACGGAAAGCGTCAATTCACCTGAACTTAGTTGCACACAAAAACAGCTGGTCTGTTGATCTAACTCGATCGCGTTTCTGTCGTCAAACTTCACTTCACTCAATTCGAGCCGACTAAATTATAGGATTGGATTTACGTGACGCATCCGATCGAAATTTCAGTCTAGATGGTTTACCTCGTAAAATTCAAGTGGATGACACTATCGGATGGAGTTTCCGTCCGATGGAAGCTGCTAGATAAACGTACTCAAAGATACCTAAAATTTTATATTTTCATCCAATAGACGTAGTTGTTTGTACATTCTTCGTTGTTTCATTCTCCTAATAATGTCCTTGACTATTGCGTACACATGTTAAATGACAACACTTTATCGATCATTCAACTCTATTTGAGTACCTTTTACCAATGCTGCGCCATTTATGTTTATATAGTAATGCATGTGTGTTTTGTAAGTGTTGATTTTAATACTCTAACACATTGCGCATAAAATATCCCCGGAATTCTGCACATCGCATTTGAATCCGAATATGCTAATATGAGCGTTAGAACACGACTAAGCATACAATAGCATTTTACTCACGAGGCAAGCTATCACGAAAGAATGCAAGGTCTACCGTAGCCGAATTGCATTCTCATGAACATTATCTAGGACAGCTTGCATTCATGCAGAATGCAAGCTTACCGTTGCGCTACAAATCAGTTCTAAATACGTAGCTCCCTTATCTGGGGAACTTTAAATACGGTGAAGCGGTATTTAAGTTATATTTTGACATTGTAGTGAAGAATTTTAAATATTGTTTAATATGATCGCTTCATTCTGCGGTTTTTGTAATAGTTTTAATTTGAAAGCGTCGATTACAATAAAAATAATATTTGATAGATATCAATATAGCAATTACTAGAGGCTAAACTTAATCGACTTACAAAATAAATATCGTTTTTTATCAACTTATCCTCATGATTTGTCTATTTTATGACCAACTATTGTGTATTGATTAATGTATAATCAATTTTTGAAATGTTAATCAATTTAGCTTCATGTATTTGCAATTTGCCAACGCTGGGTAATTATAAGATAATTTCCTTTGTGGACGTAGATACAAAACAATAGTTTATGGTGACGTGATTCACTAGAACTCGACAGTCAGGGGTTGAATATGTATTAAATTTCAATGTTTTAGCTTTTCGAGATTTATTAAATTTATCGTTTCATATTTCCTTTGGGGTTTATTTTGAAGTGCATTTTTCATTTTTTTCTGTCATTCGTTGCGTAATTTTTGAAAAATGATTTCTCATAGTCTATGTCAAAAATGTTCTTATTATCGGCGTGTCTGTATTTCGAGAGGTAATAATTTTAAATTCAAATAAATACAATACGATTCAATTGAAAGTATAACGAAGCTGAAAATTATATTTAAACAACTAAATAAATAATATATCTACAAAACTATGAATACTATACAGTTTATTTAACAATGGGTTCAATATGTTCTCTTTGGCTTGCATATATTTTTTACAGCACCCTGTAAATTTTTACACATAAAAACGCACACTTCACTATTACAATACCCATAAAAAACGTCCTTTTCGGATTCGCCGTTGACTTTTATGAGAAGAATGCAACATTTTATCAAATATCTTACCCACATTCTCAATATTCCTATAGGTTCTCCCCCTACTAGAACTACCTTTTCTGGGTAGATATGGATCAGTATTTCTAAAATTTCGTCAGACTTAACCAACTTTGTTGGAGATCGTGCGTTAAAGCATTTTTCAAACATGGTTGAAACAAACATTTCGTCCAACTCCGTATGAATGGAAATGGGACTCAACAATTAATTTAGCCACTATGTACAAAAAGAAGGCATTTGCTTAAAAGTGAACAGAAATTTCAAATTTCTTTTTTGGTGTGTTGGGGAGGGGGGGGGGATACAAGAAAGCTTAACTTTAAGTTAACGACCAACATTTCCTATGTGCGTGCTATTTCCGTCATCTTAAAAAAATGTGAATTTTTGCGATAACTCGATTCTCGTTAATCCGTTATTAATCGGGAAGGTCTTAAGATTACTTTATTTTGAGTTAATTGTGCTGAACTTAGCTAAATATTTTAAGGTTGTTCTAGCTCATCACTATCCGATGACGACGTGTGGGTGTTAATCATAAACGCTTTATTGTAAAAATTAAGTATTATGTTAGCACTTAATGATAAGGGGGGGACTTAAAATATTCCTACACATGAAACATGAGTAGAATCAGAAATTAAGTGTCGCTAGTAAACAACCTCATTCGTCTCGCTTACTGCGTTCCAATTAAACTTGAATTAAATTAATCAGTTAGCTTAATTCTCGTAACAATGTGGGGAATTAGTGTAAAATTCTACAACTAGATCCTCTATTATTGAGAACTAGCTGACCCCGCCAACGTTGTTTTGGATTATGACATGATGGGGAAAACCCTTCAAACCATTAAAAACAGAATCATAAAAGTATGACTGCAAATAGAAGGTCGTACAGTGTATAGAAGAACACACTTTAGATATTTTCCAATTTTCCGGATTTCCCTTTGGATTTTTCCGAATTTTCTTTTTTGCTAAACCATCTCGGGAGTAAGACGAACAAGACAAAAAAAGCATCCAAATCGGTCGAGTCGTTCTTGATTTTTTGCGTTACTAACACACGACGATTGATTTTTATATATAGAGATGTTATAACTACCGGGTGTCAACGAATTTATTAGACAAGTCATATCTTCTAGAGTATTAGGTGTATTAAAATGAGATTTGGTACAGGTAAATGGTATAGGGAGAGGAGAATTTTCGCGTATTTTTCACTTTTCGGTCACTTCCGGTTTCACCGGAAATGGCTCCGATTTCGAATTTTTAAATGGAACACCCTGTATATTTTTGCATATTTGGATTTCAGAGACAATTTTGGATCAGAATGTGACATTTTAAAAAGTTTTTAAGCCTACTTGATTTTTTTAGAGCCAGTTTTAATATGGCATCTAGGTGGCCATGATCAGACGCAAACTAATCTAAAGACCTCAGGTGATGTCAGAAAATTACAATCGCAAAGTTTGAGTGATTAGTATGATAGATAGGAATAAGACAAGTTGGCAAAAGCACGTTTTCTTGTCTAACTATTTTTGTTCAAATGGCGACCCTTTTTTGACAAGCACTTTCCGAAAAGAGAATTTTTTGGCGAATCTAACGATACTAATTTATTTGCGATTGGATTAAAAATAAGCTCATAAGTTAAATATTTCTAAGCAAAATACTAGATAATAATTTATTTACTTTTGCCAAGTGTGCCATGGATAAGTTTTTAAAATGTCACATGCTGATCCAAAATTGTCTCAGAAATCCAAATATGCAAAAATATACAGGGTGTTCTATTTAAAAATTCGAAACGGGAGCCATTTCCGGTGAAACCGGAAGTGACCAGAAAGTGAAAAATATGCGAAAACTTTCCTCTCCCTATACCATTTACCTATACCAAATATCATTTTGATACACCTAATACTCTAGAAGTTATGACTTGTCTAATAAATTCGTTGACACCCTATATTAATAATGTGTACAGATATTAACGATACAAGTTGGATTATAAGCATCTTAACGAAACGAATTTGATTGCCAGAACGGGGTGGTCAGCCGATTTCTGCTGCAATCAAACAAGTTTCGTTAAGTGCCGTAAGCAAACGTGTACAGAGTCAGTGTTAAACAGTGAGAAAAGAGCGAGAAATTTGAATTGAATCCTTGCAATTTTTTGCTTTTAGGTTTCTCGCAGGTGTATCACCAAAACTTTCTGTTTACATGTCATTGGTGGCACTGTAAGTCTATGTCAAATTCGAGGTTAGTAGGTTTTGCGTCAATTTGTGTCGAAACTGACACAAAATCTAACCTGCCCTGTCCTCACTCTTTAAAACTCACTCTGTATTCTTCAATATTTTATCTTCATCAATAAATTCTTTGTTTTGTAAAAAAGTGTGCGGTAAAGGATATTCCCGCAGCGAGTGCGATAATATCATCTATGACCGCACTGAGTGCAGTAATAAAGCTCTTAATGATGCTCAAATTGATTTTGTAAGTAGTCTATAACAACTAGAATTCACATGGTCACTTCCTTTTAATTCAATAATAAGGGTTCCGAGTGGTGTAGCTTGAACAAGCGTCCACGTTCGATCAGCAGAGTTTAGCAACGCTGTCTCTGGTCAGAACTTGGATGGGAGTTCCACGGCTGCATCTCTCGGCGCCTCGTGGTACGGCTATCACGGAAAAAAGTTGGTCCCGGCGGTCATACAACATCATGACAGTCGTTAGTGGGGTTGGAAGTCCTCATAACTGCACAGCGACGCCTATAATTGGCCTACCGGCTGTTGGCCGAGTGCGAATTATATATATAAATAATGTGTTATTTGAAATTTACCGACTGATATACTATGTTCTTACTGTTTTGTTGTTGATTTCCATAATCTGCTCGATGAGGGTATCTTGCACTCGTGTCGTTAATTGCAGTTGTTACGGTATCAAAATGACTTAGCGACAACCACGATACCAAAGAAATGGGTGCCACAAGGTCCAACTCAATACGCCCCCGCTGAACCGATCCTTGAAGGTCAAACAGGGTGAAAAATACTCAAATAACTATTAGTGGAAGCCACGGCGCAGCGAGTAGCTCGACCACCTATCTGCAGCGCGCGTCCACCACGTTTGGGCTTCACCTTACATTGATCCTAACATAGTGACTCAGTCACCCTGTAAACAAACATGCACAAGACACAGAGGGAAAAATCATAAGAAGGTACAGTCAATTTTTTGGGCCACTTTACATGACCAAACAATCATTTTCAAAACTCCGACTGAGCCGACAATCGGTACTACCTACTTAAAGATACGCCCAGCTGAGAAGAGCTTTATCTTAAGTTACGACGCATGCAGAGGTACACAAATATAAATAATTAACAAAGCTGCTCGCAGAGAAGCCGGGTACGGTAAAATATTTAGTTTAAATGCAACATAAACAAACTCGCATGCAGAGAGGTCGTGTACGACACTGTATTTTAATTTGAAATGCAAAACAAACAATCTCGCTTGCAGAGAAGCCGTGTGCCGCACAGTATTTAGTTTAAATGCAATATAGACCAACTCGCTTGCAGAGAAGCCGTGTACGGTACTTTATTTTAATTTGAAATGCAAAGCAAACAAGCTCGCTTGCAGAGAAGCCGCGTGCGGCACAGTATTTGGTTTAAATGCAACATAAACAAACTCGCTCGCAGAGAAGCCGTGTACTACACTGTATTTTAATTTGAAATGCAAAACAAACAAGCTCGCTTGCAGAGAAGCCGTGTGCGGCACAGTATTTAGTTTAAACGCAGCAGCGACACGCTTTAGGACAGTTTATTACATAAAATTTACCTGGGTAACTAGCTCGGCCTGCAGGCAATGGAAGGCGCTTGCACTAGGATCTAAATCTCGCTACGCTCTTAGCTACGTGGCATGCTCGGGATGATACAACGTCCTACAGGATCCCCTTTTCGATGGACAAGGGAGAAATGAGTCAACTGCCCCCTTGGCAATGACTAGCAAAACAGCGTGGTCGTTGGAATGGTCGCTCAGATAAGAAATCCCGTCATTCACGACGGATTAAGTTAGACTACACTAGCCTCCCATAAACTGATAACCACAACCAACCCGCGGATCGAACGTCGCACTGCCCCACTAGTGCTCACTTTACTTGCCAACCAGCGTCTGCCTCCAGACATGCAACAGAAAACACGATCGTACCCCAGCTTTCAAAAACACACCGCCCCCGCACCCAAACGAGCGAGGAGCGGAAAAACAGCACGTTAAGACAACTTCTCTAGTTCGTGGCTGGTGCTCGACTGCCTCGAGAAAAACGCGCTGGTGAACACAGCTGTTCCTCGCGAGATCCGCTCCGGCCAATCAAGCAGAGGATGTGCTTCTTGCTCTCACGGGCTGAATTTTAAATAACTCGAAAATCAACGCACTTATGGCTGCTGGGACATGCAGCTGCGTGAAACAAATATGAAAGGGGTGTACAAAGGTTACGAATTAGAAGCGGCCATACCAGGAGTGTACAAAGTTTACGAATGCGATAGACTGTGACTAGAATGGACTCGAAACACAGGCGAACTCGCCAATTATCTACCAATCCTGTTTTAAAGGTTTTTGTAATTAATTAAATTACTGAGAAGCATAAAATGGTCTGACACAGTTTCAGTTAAAGGTGCTGTACGTAGAAACCTGACAATTAAGAGTTGAAACTCAAAGAGCGAAATTTGATTTTAACTGTTGCAAACCTTTAAACCGTTTTGTCGAATCTACAAGATGGCGGCATTTATGTTATATTTAACGACGATTATGTTTTTAAAAAGTATTGATTTTAATATCCCAACACATTACATTTAAAATACGTCGAAGCTCCGTTTATCCCACTTAAACCAGGACAGGATAACACGAGCGTCAGGACCGAAATGAGCTTACAATAGCTTTGTTCAGAAGGTAGACTTTATCACAAAGAAATGCAAAGTTTCCAACCGAGCCAACTTGCATTCCCATGAACGTTATCTAAGGAAGAATCATGTACAGAAACAAATTCAAAGAGCTACTGTCTACCTATGGAGATGTGGTTATGCACTGTCATTATAAGACACATGATAACATAAAGCTTCTTTGGTTTGCTGGCCGATAACTGGCAAGACAACAATTAGAAAAAGCCTTAACAGACTACAAAGATTCGCCTATTTAGGTATAAAAGAGCTGATCCTCTACCTGGACAGGGTTTGTCAAATGCCACTCATTGTCCATGAGTTACCCTTATGAATTACATGTGCTACTGCAAAAATACAGGTTGAGTACAACTTTACTTCGATACCAAGGTTACGTCTGAGAAACTTCTTATTGTGGAAATGTCGCCTAGCAACAACTCCACTCTTCTATTAATGAGCAGGAAAAATATCTGGATCGTGACTGACCTACTAACAGGACCTACAGAAGCACTCGTTTACAATTGAATCGCACATGATGAAACCTGTAGAGGGACATAAACATTTTGGAACCGGCTTAGTAGAACCTCAGGCAATAAGGGCCGCTTCTTCTTCTGCTGGTGTTAGTTACTAGCTGCACTGAGACCTATTGGTCTATTGCGCTTTCCACCGAAAATTGTAAATTTCTATGGGTCTCGTTCGTAGAGGGCGGATTCCAACGCTAAGGAAATGATCTTACACATAGGAACATCCCTTGTTGCGAGGGGTTCCACCAGACCGGCTCCAAAATGTTTACGTCTCAGTGCTAGGAGAGCTACACATTGAAATAAAACATGAACTGAGGTTTCTTCCTCCAATTAGCATTTCCTACAGGTGGCATCATTTGCGATTCCAATTGTAAATAAGTGCTTCTGTAGGTGACCGTGTCTTGTTAGTAGGGCAGTCACGAACCTGATGTCTTTCCTTTTCATTGACAGGTGTTATCAAACGCCCCTTTTATGTCTAGGAATGCACAAAGCAAAAGCTCTTTATGGTGCAGGGCTTTCTCTACCATGGAGACGATCGCATGGAGTGCTGTCTCAACTGCCTTGTTGGTAGGCGTGTTGCGATGGGTGCAGCGGAAAAGCAATCAATGCTCTATCTTTAATGTATCTCTCCTGCACTTTTAGCAAGAAGGAAGTCGGACTAATAGGTCTAAAGTCCTTCGCGGTATCATGCATTGCACATCCCGCGTTGGGTAGGAAAATGACTTTGTCCGTCCTCTTGTGCTCATAATTTGTCCTAGCACCAGGCTAGTACAGAAAATGTGATAAAGGGGCCGTAACAGAATCCCTATTCCATGCTGTAACAGGGCCGGAAAGATTTCGTCAGCACCAGCACTCTTATATGGTTCAGAGGTGAATGGTACCCACATTAAATGTTCTATGCTCCTATTGTTAGAAAGATTCCTTTGTGTTGGAAACGGCCTCTTCGAAAGAAACCCGTACCATTCTAGGCGGAAAGCACGATGGAATAGTAGTTCTCAGTGTAACTAACAATCAGGAGCATCAGAGAAAAGTAGAAGGGCCTGCTTGAATGTATGCAGGAAGCAAACTTACCTTTCTGCTACAAAGCAGTTTTAGATACGTAACTTCTCTTACCCGTCTTATTACTTATTTAGGCAATAGTCCATCACAATATATTGAGATGGTCTTAAGCCCTGAATCGCATATCTAGAGCATAGCTAATTAATGATTAGGTCATAAAGCTCAGAATGGGAGATAGGATTTAATGGAAACAAATAAAATAAAATCAAATTTGAATTAGCAATCAAGCACTCAATTTGGCAAAGCAATGCCTGTAATAAGTATTAAATTCGTAACATAAAAGGAAAGGCAGAGTTCTAAACCTAATAGGAATGGGACCACAATATTTAATTAGTTTAGAATATTAAAAGGCGATGGTAAAATGCAAAAGCCAATCCATGTATTAGTAAATCAATTATGAAAAGAATGGTCAAATGCTTGTCGAGGTAAATTGCAAGTCAGAAATCGTTGTATAAATTTCTCTTTGAGCATATTCTTAAAAGGTATAAAAATGCAGAAGGCAAAACAGAGTGCAAAGAGCACACAGGAATAAACCTGAAGGCAAATAAAGGGAAGAAAATGAATAATTAACATGCAAGATTATTTGAAAATCCGAACATTAATTTGATGCAGGAGTGGAAAAATGAAATGGACTTTTAGTTGAACTCTGAAGTGTTTCTTGTGGAAGTGCACGAAAGGAAGAACTGATCAGTGAGAACGTTGTGAAAAAGGATTGTTAATAAGTGCGGGACACAGTGATGTGAAAGACAAAATTGACAAAATTAATGGAACAATTTAGTAGATAAGCAAAAGTTTGTAAAAAGATTAGTTTTAAGATGTTTAATTGTTAGAATGAATTGTTTTGACTAGATTTATATTAATATGCAATTGTTTTAACAATAACTGAGGGGAGACAATTGAAATAAAATTGCTGGTGACAGCTTGCAAATTGGCTGGTGTTTAATTTAAAATTTAGTACCTTTTGCATACAGTTACATCCTTAAAAATTTACCAGAGTGATATTTGCGTGGTCGTGTTCAAGCACAAATGAAGGCAAGAAAATCCAACGCCTATAGTTAATTTTCAACATCGACACCGATCCCGATCCTGCGGCAGAACTTCGAGGCAACATCTCGACCCATTTGAGGACATACCGGACCGGTTTTGCAGTTCCAGCGATAGCAGGCGAGCCCTACGACGACTACATCAACACCGCACATCCGGCAACCGACTTCAAGAGAAGATCTGGGCACATTCTTGCTGCGGCCGAGGTTCGGACGGGCATGCAAAGAAGGTTTCGCAGGTTAGTGGTGAAGCCAATATAAATTATACCAATGTGTACCTGCTGAGAAGCTGCTTAAACGTCGCTGTATAACAGAGCCCAGGCGAATTATTTCCTTGTAAAAATTGAAATTGAAAAATCCAAGTGCAGAAGTGAGGTTAGGATCCTTCTTTGGCTTGGGCTTAAAAACAATCAAGGCGTGGTTGTTGCCTAAAAGAAACAAAAGATAGCTACTGACGCTACTAGAAAGCGGGAAATGATGAATTTACCTGTGAGACTTACTCATTGAGTTGTATTTAATTAACTAAAAACCACCAAACGACAATCACTTGATTGAACTTTCAGAAACGTAATTTCATTTAGATCTGATGTAGCATTTTAGCGGGTATCTGGACTACGCACATGGGCACCTGAGCTAGCCAACATTCATTTAATTTACAATTAGATTCTATCCAAAAGTAGGGGCATACGAGCATCAATTCAAGTCAAACATAAAGTAACTCACAATAATATTATCCCTGAGCGTTTCATAAATCTGTAATATTTGCTGAACCCAAAAGAATTTTATGTTAGCGATGGGAGGCTCTAGCTAAATTTTATTTTAAATATTAATTATATAGTAAAGCCGTATAACCATCACAGCAATATTTCGTTCATTCATTTTCACCGATAATTCTGATTGCGATATGTATTTTTGTTTATTTCTCCTGGAAATTTGAACTCCTGCTTCTCACTCGTGCAAATTTTCGTCGCAATAAGCATTGTTCATATCCTTGTCAGAATTTTCCATAAAAATGAATGAATGTAATATACTACTGTTGATACTATTTGTTCCGGTGTAAGCTTCTACTTCATCAGTTATGTGCTTATGAATTTATTTTTATTTATATTTCCATACCAGTTAAATATTCGTGTATTAAACAGGTTCAAAATCACCCTTTCTTTCTAAAACTGGCATCACTTATTTTCTGTTGGGTTACCAGACTCTTAAATAATCATTAGGAAATACTACCACATATTGTAGATACTGGGAAGCTATAATACTTGAGAAGGGTCACGATTAACAGATCAACATCTAATGTTTAATGAGGATGGATGTTTAACAGTGTTTGTTTATATAACAATAAAAGCAACAAGAAACTAGCTATTTAGTTTCAAATTTGCGGAGTATCATATCCGAGTGTCAAACTTGAAAATGAATTTTAGTTCCGGGTAATCTATACGTAAGAACAGGATGCAATATATCTCCACGTAAGAAGAAGATCTCAAACGTTATATGGTAAGGCGGTGTACTTAGATCTGGAGATGTATATATCATTTACACGTTAATATTTTATGATATAATGAAGAAGTGTGCTGAATTAATCGCGTTATAGACGACATTTTAATATATCACTATTACAGTGTTCCCGCATAGTGTGTCCAAAAGAAGGACTTTGCAGGCGCGTTAGAAAACTAATGTCTAAATAATAACAATAATATAACATGAACTATACATTTTCGAGGAAATTGAAGCTGTTCGTGCGAACTATTGAATAGTACTATCGTGGAGGTTTAATCCCTCTTGTCTTCACTGTTTTATGTTCTTACAGGTCCCGGTGCGTCTTTGCCTGTAATACCACTTTTCTTCAGTCATTCCTATTTTCTGTAATTTCTTCCAGTTATTTATTTTCATTTTCTTGATGTCTGCTTCTACTTGTTCTTTCCATATCAATTTGGGTCTTCTTTTCATCTTTGTGTGTAGTGGTGTCCATTCTGCGATTATTCTTTGTGGATATGTTTCTTCCTTTTTATATGTGTCCGTCTCATCTAATTTTTTGTGCTTTATGTACTCTCATTATGTTTTCGCTGTTTAGTATTTTCAATCTCGTGATTCTTTAGTGGTATTATCTCATTTCTTGTTCTTTCTTTGGCAGCATGATTGTTCTGATAGTTCGCCTTTCAAACACTCTCAATTGTTCCTCTTCGTTTTTTGGTAGGTTTATTATTTCTGCCTCATGCATAACAATTGGTCTTTTCATTGTCTTATGTACTCGTATTCTTATGCTTCTTGTCTTTCCATAATCTTTTGTTTGCGTACAGTGGTTTATAGCCTTGCTGAATTCTAGGTTTTGTGTATCATCTTTCATTTCTCCTATGTATTAGGAATTCTAGATATTTGTATGTTTTTATCTCCTAGTACTTATCGATTTTTATTTCTTCCAACGTCTTTTGATTTCTATTGCAACGCACGTGAATTTTTTTGTTTCGCTTATTTCTAGTCCTCTTTACTTTGGTGTTGACTTTTTATTATATTGAAAGTTCTTTCTAGCTCTTCGTTTCTTCTTGCTATTATTGCGATATCGTCTACATAAGCTAATATATATCTGATATATCTGATTTGCTGTTGATTGTTCCATTCTGCTTCGTTTATTTAATGATGCTGTCTCTATCTAGTATTAGGATAAAGAGCAAAGCCAATAAAGCATCGTCTTATCTTAGGCTTTTATTTACTTCAAAACCCTGTGTTGGTCCTTGGCTAAGGAGTACTGAAGCCCGTGATTCTTTCTTTCTCATTTTAATTAGTTGTATTAGTTTTTCTGGCATTTGTCTTGCCTTTCGTTCCTCAATAATTTTCGTCCAAATGAGACTATCGAAAGCTTGTTTATAGTCAAGAAAGTATCATGCTGGTAAAATTTTTCAGTGGTTTGTCTGATTGTGTGTGTAATGAGTTCTAAGGTTGATTTCTTGTTTCTATATCCTAATGGATAAGCTCCTAAAAGCATTTCCAAGTGCTTTATAAGTCTGCCTTTTATTATCATCGTTAAAGTTTTCTAAGTATTATTTAATAAGGTAATTACTCTATAATTCGTGGATTTGGATATTTATCTTTTTTTATATGAGCTTAATTAGTCCTATTCTTCAGTCTATCGGCATTTCTCCTTTGGTCCATATATTCTCTATTAAATTATGAACTCTTTGCTGTAGTTCGTCCTCTCTGTGCTTTATCAGTTCAGCACTTATATTGTCACCTTCTGCTGCTTTTTTATTTTTCACCTTTGTGATAGGATATTTTATTTCTTCAAATTCTGGTATTCTTTCCAGGGTTCCTAGTTGTTCATGCAGTTCTTTTTTCTCTTTTGTTATGTTGTGATGTTCTTCTTTACATAGGTTGCCATAATAATTTTTCATTTCTCTCCCTTCAACTTCGTCAAATGTTCCATTATTTATTCTATTCCTGTTTTCATGTATGGGTACAGAGTCCTTGAGTTTTTCTTTCTATTTTCATTTTCTATTTCTTCTAATGTTTTATCTATCCATAGTTTTGTCACCTTTTGGAACATTTTGTTTGCTTCTTTTCTTTGTTCTTGATAGTATGTGTTGTCTTGTTCTTTATATGTACTGAGCCACTTCTTTCAAACATGATTTTTTTCTTTTTTACTATTTTCACATTCTTCGTCACATCAGTAGTTTTTTGAACTTTTATATGCTGCTTCTACTATCGTGTTCTTGATTAGACTACAGTCTTATTTTGTACTGTCTATATTTTTTCCATTTTCCAATTTATTCTTTATTTGCTCTTTATATATTTGTGCTATCGTTCCTTCTTCTAGTTGTTCTGTGTTCCATCTTTTTTATTTGTTTCTTTTATTTTTTCAGTTTTTCTTATTTTTACTGCGGTAAGTAATTTTATGTAATCGTTTATGTATACAGTTAGCAGCCATTACCCGCACATCGGTGGCAACTGCTAGATTGTCCATTGTTATTCGTTTTCGTATGTACTGTTTGTTTCCCTTCTACCTCCTCTCACCAATTTTCTTTTCCAATATGCGTGTTGAAGTCTCCCACTATCATTACTAAGTCTTGTTTGGACGTTTTTTCGATAGTTCTATTGAGTTTGTCATAACAACTGTTTTAAGTTCTCCTTTGCTGTTTCGGTTGGCACATATACGTTTATAATGCATACGTTATGTGTTTGATCTTAATTCGTATACAGGGTGCTCCATAAATATACCGTCAAATTTTGAGGAGTGGTAGCGGACATCAAAACAAAAATTGTTTGCTTTGAAACATTTGCCCGAAAACGCTTCGTTTTCGAGATACAGGGTGTATTTTGTAGAAAAAAACTTAACAATACATTAAGAAAGTGGCTAAACCTTTTTATAATAATCTACCTCAGTGTGAAGGTGCAGTGCATTACAATTTGGGAAAACGCTTGATGCACAATAGACTTAAAAGCAAATTACCTATAGACATGATAGACGTGATAGTGACTGCTCAGTCGCCAAGCTCAAAATGACTCACACTAATATGTACTTATGCTAGTTACCAAAAATGAAATGTATAATCCATAACATGTTATATAACTGACAATTGATTTAGGTAGCCAATAGCGATGTAACGTTGAAAAACTTATGAATTATCCATGCCAAGAATGGCACTCAGTGCGGAAGTGGCAATAAATTGTACAATTAGAAATAGGGTTCCACACGACAACCTGTGCCCCAAAATCTAGCCATACTGAGGAAATGATTGAACAATAATAATTCATCATAATTAAGCTATAATTTGCATTCAATAAACACCGAAAAATCTGTTGAAAATTAAAAAGAATCGTCTTGCGCTTCACTTTGCGCTGCTCTATCTCAGAATCAATTTGATTTAGAGAAAAAAAAATCAAACAAAGGTTATTGGAACTGAGATCCTTAATAAGAATGATAATAAGTAATGTGGTCGTATGACTAACGGGAACGTAGATATTCTCGAAAAACCGGTTTTCCCTCTATTTTTCAAAATAGCGGTACAGGTGACACCTCCCCCTCCAAATTAGACATTTTTATTATGGCACCGAGTTTATAACATAGGCAAACATTAGAACTCTGGGATTTAAAGCTCCTAAAACACGTTTTCTGTGTTTGGTGACTAGACTAATATTGAAAGCCGCATTTCTAAAATACGGATGAAAGGTTATTAAGCGTAAAAGTTAAGGTATGCTATTTACAAAATACAAACTAAACAGACTTACCTCTAACACTTGGAATCTTAGTTTTAAGTTATGACTGCAGTAATAATACTTTTGAAGTACCTATAACAAAAGAAAATGTTATAAAATACACGTGGTTAACATTTTAAGGTTATTGTTGTTCAATCAAATTTAAATACTAATAAATAGTGTCTTTCTACTGCTTACAAATACCGCGGTGTAGTTTACTTCAACGCAAGTTAGTAGAATCATAAAAGTGCTGAAATATGTTTAAGAAAAAAATTACCTAATATTTGGACAATAAATTATTCAGTAGAGCGGGAGCACTCCCCAAATCTAGAAAAATATATCACATATCTAAATTGATGTTCCTGCCCTAGTGAACATACTGCAATGCATTTCCCAAAAAGAGCCCTCCACTACTTACAGATGCCTTATTGGTACCATTTATCACACGAAACGCTTCTGACACCCTCTGTTTTATATCATCTCCTTTAGTACAGTTTCTCTTAGATTATATGTTATGCTTGGAATTACAAACACCTTACTGCATCATGAACCATATTTGCTTTCTTAGAATTTTTACATCAATATAGTCAAAATAATTGAGAACTAATGCAATCAGCTCTTAGAGGGTAAGAACGAAAAATAAATGGATCAGTTGCTATAATCCGTTCACACCTTTTTAGTAGGGTTGGTCATAGAAAATATTCCATTTTAGCTGTTTAAATGGAACTTCAAATGACATGTACAATTACATTTAGGTTAGAAAAAAGTTTAGGTTAAATATTTGTAAGACTATTTACAAATGCAGAGTGTTGTCAATTTGACACAGCATATTCAAACATGATTTTGGTAACTTTTGTCTCCTTAGTTTTGTGGCTTTTATAATTTATGAATTATGGCCATCATTAAATATATTTAGGAAAATTGATATAAAGTTGAAATAACACTTAACAACAGATGACACGTTAATATCGACAAGGTCAGTAACATTCTAGCTAAAATAAAGCATAAATTTGTCAAGTTTCCTTTATTATTGGTCTTCATTGTGTATAATATCGTTTTTATTTTTTTCATATTCTGCATGGCCACTTAAATCACAAACATGTTCAAGAGCTAGTATAATAACTAATTATCATAGTCGGATTACTTCTGCAAACCCCTATAAGAGGTAAATTCTTGGTAGACGTTTAACGTTGGATTTCTCCAGTCCAATCCAATACATTTTCTTACTACATCTGTTGCTGTGTCTTCATCGGGAACCTCTTCCTATAGCAACAGTTCCATTGACGTAATTCATTGAAGTATGAGGCAATGCTTTAAGCATATCAGATGTTTTGAAGGTAGTAGTTTCATCTTTCGTTTCGTTTTCTAGAGAACACGTGTCACTACAAATTTCCTACAGATATTTCAAATCATCCTCTTCTACAAGCACTGGGACCTCTGTTGTACTTTTGTAGAAATTCTTGTACTATCTGTATAGCGGACCTTTCAATTTGTCTCTTTTTCTAACTACCCTTATTCACTAATCTTACGTTCAGATAAGTTATTAGTATTGTCGGAATATTTTAAATCTGTGTGAAATTTAGTGGAATTAAAAAAAATTATGCAATAACTTTAATTCTAAAGCTTTCAAAAGTCCTTTACAAATTTGTATATCATTCTACGCCACCAATACATTACCGAAAGAATCTGAATCTTCACTGGCATTAACCTCTGACACTAAGTCGGATTCTCCCAATGAAATAATAAAAGGTGAAATATTTTCGATCGGACAATCTTTCGTATATTTAGTCCAGTTAGCCTAAATGCGTTCTTCAAAATGTTTACAGTAATTTTGCCACATGTCAGGAGTACACGTCGAAAGAACTACGCGCCGTAAGTTCTTTACTTTATCCTTGGATGAAAGTTGAGAATTTATGTGCTTGTGGTTGCAAGTAAAACTAAGACTTACAGTGTCCCAATACCATTTCAAATGGGTTATATTGGCAATGATACTGGGGCAATCTAAGTGCTTTATGGTCATGTTCTTTCAATATTTTGTCAATTGCATACTGTTTTTGAAGTCATTTCATAAAGGTTTGATTAAACTCCAAAGTTTCGTTTTTATAATTTTGACGTCATGATTAATCAGCCATTCCCGCACATCATCTACTTTAGAAAAAAATATGGCCGGTTTGTCTACCTGCATGGAGTGATATGTATTTTACATAACCACTACACATGTTCCCGATAATTTGGTTAGAGCAGGAACTAGCCGATTGATCACCCAATTTTTGAAAATTTCGCCATTCATAGTGTTATAGTAGTCGCAGTCGTTGTTCGTTGTGTCGAGTAACAGCCACACCCTTCTAAAAACCAAAACCAGACCCTGCATCCCAAACTGTAACCTTTTTTCCTCATTTTAATTTTTCTAGGTTACTTTTCAAATCAGTTTCGTGTAGCCAAGGACGGATACTACTGCCATTTTGATATATCCTTGTCTCGTAGAGGTACACGACCGTCACATAACCTGTATTTTGAAGTCGTATAAATGTCTTCAAAATTTTTATTTGCTGCAACTACATGAGTGATTGTTCCATGAAATTTTGCGTCCATTTACGTGTTTGTATTTGTAACCCATTGATTTAAAAATTTCGTGTATTTTTGTACGTCCACCCATACATTCCAAATGTTTTTTAGCGTATGTCAGTAGATTATTCAAAGTAAAGTATTCATTTTGTGTAGTTGTAGATATTCACAAAACCAATAATTGTGTTGTTCCTTGCCTTTAGGATATCTGCCAGATGATTTTTCCAAACATTCTTTCTCTGATAATTTTGGAATAGACCACACCATACGTTCAGAGGTTTGCAAGTATAGATAAATATTAATAATAAGGGTTTGTCTGAATATGAAAATCGTTATCTCAAAAATTAAGGCCAATTGCCGAACTACTGTGGCGACCAGCACGTTGAGACTATTTTTCTGTTCATTTCAGATTTGTTATAAAATAGGGTATGCCTTGTAAATAATTCATAGTATGATGTATTTAGAATATCATTATTTCTGTGTAAAAACAAGGTAAATTGAGAGTAGGCTTGGTATTTTATGCAACTAAAACAACACTGTAAACAAAAAGAAATGGGGGCTGCTCCCTCAAGAGAGTTAGTTGTGTTTTGCTAAGCTCCCGAATAAATCATATTATATGTGTTATTACAGACCCAAGTTTACCAAGAAGTTGTGTTTTCATTGAGAGAGCGTGCCCAGGGTGATTTTTGGAAGTTTTCCTTTGTATTGAGCTTCCGCAACAGATAGATACGAGGCATCAGTCGGTCAAACGCAAGCTAGAGTATTTCTAAGTAATTTTACGGAGGTCCAGCCAAGTTTATAGTACGTGTACAAAGTGAATAAGCGATAAGTGTACTTGTGGTGCAGCGTAGCCCTTAAATAAAGCCCCATCTTCAGTGAAAACTATCCAAAGGATCATCCAAGTGCAGCCGACATCGAGGTGCAAACAAGTGCAGATTTGGTGCTTTGCTAGCAGCAGGCCGGCGGCGACATCCTGTCCAGACCATCGTGGGACCTCCAGCGAGGCTGCAGGCCCGCCAATATTATCTTAGAATTCATCTCAAGGTCAGATTTACCATCTAAAGGATGTCTTTTTTGTGATTGTGTTTGGTTGGCGTGGGTCTACCTTTAACTTTAAATATTTATTAATAGCAAAGTATCAGTTTAATTTTGGTTGTAGCGACCTAACCCCGTAGAGAGAGTCAGTTCATTAATTATAAAAAAATATTAGCCGGGAACTTTATAGAACTTGATATAAGTAGAGCCGAATCATAGTTATTTATTTAATTATTAAACCCTCAGTTAGGACACTACAATACATAGATTGGTGGCAAAAATTTTGGCGTAAGAAATAAAATGTGCTAGAGTATAGTGACAGGCTGCTGCTAATCGAGCGGCCTCAGCATAACACATCCACATGACTACACTCCCAGCTGCCGACTAAGTTCTTTAACTTCTACTTCGCACGTCACCATAGTACTCGTGAACGTGAGCACTTCCAACATACATGCAGTCTTTTCACATTTTTCCTCCGGCTGTTCAGCAGAGACCCTGTATATCGGATATAAGGTCCCCAGGAGCGTTTATTACTTTCTTCACTATTTTTTTATAGAAATTCTCAAAGTTTACCAAATGTAAATAGCGCGAACCGCGGTTCTACGAGCTCCTGCAACCGGCACAGTTCCTCAACAGTTTTTTTCGCTAAGCACACCTCTGACATGCCCACTTCGTCCAATTTTATTATCTTCGTTGTCTAAATCGCTTGGAATACAATCCTTTTTTTTCCTACGTCGACAGGCGGCCAACGAGCTTCGGGATCATAGAAGTAGTTGGTAATCAATCCTTCATTTGCAATTAGGGCTATCCACTTCCATTCATCTAAATGGACCCAGTCATTTTTATTACCCCGTATTATAATGCTTGGGGTAAATTGTGAACTCCACTCAAACCCTGCACTCACGAACCTAGAACTTGAATTAGTTAATTTGTACGTCCTACTATTTAGCAGTGCCGGACAGAATAATGGTTGCGGCTTTTTACCGATATCAATAGCAGAGACCGTTACTTCCTTACTCTGAACTATCTCAATAGCTTTCAACAAGGCTACCATATCTGCACGACTATCGGACGCTACTACCCTTGCAGACTTTTCTTTGCGATTTTCTCATTTCAAGGTTACATGTGGTTGTCCTTGATATTAAAATGGAGGCTGTGTGGTGGGGCGTGAGCTTGGTCTTGAACGTGGCTTTGCACGTGTGCTTGACCTAAACATGGCCTTGAAAGTGGCTTTGACCTTGAACGTAGCCTTGGCCTTAAACGTGGTCTTGGGCTTGAACGTGGGCTTGGCCTTGAACGTGGTCTTGGGCTTAAACGTGGGCTTGGCCTTGAACATGTCCTTGGTCTTGAACGTAGCCTCAGCCTTGAACGTGGGCTTGGTCTTGAACTCAAGGCCAAGTGGTGGGTGGTGGATCTAGCTCGGTCCACTCTACTCTACTTACGTCCTCAAACCGGTACCATCTAGTGGTTGAATAAAAAAGATGGGTAACAGAACGTTATCAAACAGTACATTTTAAGCAATTCTTTTTGTCACTTCACGATGACTTCTCATAGAGTCACTGTAGTTTCTCATGCAAACCTATTTTGAAGTTAGAAGAAACATGGCGGCCAACAATCCTATGGCCACACTGTGATTATAAAGTCACTGTATTTATATAGGTAATACTCATAGATTTATTCCAAAAAATAGATGCACTATTTTTATTGATCTGCGTCTGAGTTATTTTATAAAAAAAGTAAGAATCATACTAAATTTTAACCAAGTAATAACATGATATTAACACTGTAGAGTATCAGTGATACAATTTTAATATAAAACGATAACACTATAACAGTAAGAATTCGTAGAATTCGTAGAAATTGTGAAGTAATAGAGATTTTTTTAAATGTTAATAAAGCATATTGAATTGCCGAGACAATTTCTACAAATGATGCTATATCATTTAAATTTTGGATCTCAACTTTTCAATTTCCATTACTTGTAATAAATTGATGAAAACACCATATGACTCTTCAACATTTAAACCCCATTGTCGTATTCTATTGTATTTGAAAGATCAGTAATTTTGAATAACATTCTTTCACTTCAGCAAATGAATTGTCACTGTACTATAAGCTGAATGTACATAAATATCAGAGCTGTTGTTTAGGATTCATCAGTCAATAATAAAATAATAATGTAATGTCGGGTTACACATTTTTTTTCTACAACCCCTAAAAAAGGTGATATTTACGCATTGCTATCGATACGTGAAGTTTGCCTTTTCCTAACCTGGCAAAACTGAGTTATTTATTTTTCATTACCAATGGCAACGTGAAAATTAATCTGCACACTAAAGCGCAAAAAAAATTGCGCGTTAGGGTGCGAACGAATATAGATATTCTTGTTTGGCGGTAGGAGAAAAAATATTGTTGGTATTTCGTGGGCGTTGGCGCATTCAAATTACTTTTTTGTCTCAACCTAACGGTATCGGCTAATAACGTCATTATGCTGCGCAGCAAAAAACACTTATTTCGCGTACTTAATATAAAAATAACTATTTTGGAAAAGTTCGAGCAGTACACACAGTGCAAAACTATTGGCTTAACATATTCTTCAATACATCAACAGAATATGGCAACATGTTAATGGTGCATTATGTCATTAAACAAAACCTAAAGGCAATTCCAAATTTATGAGCCCAATTGGAACGGAAACTTGAATATTTCCAAAGCCACCCACAAGGTTGAAAGGGTGTTTCAAGTTTCTCTCAACCGAAATGCCAAAAACTAAGTTATATGTTTATCAACTTAGTAAATAAGCAAGTTGCAGGCCGTTCAGTGAGTTATACTGTATTACAAGTTTTACAATTGCCTAATCAACAACTGCTAATTAACTAATCTGAGAGCTCTTCAATTCCGTTACCTGCTGAAGCATTCTACTAATAAGATGTAAAATGGTGGTCACTATAAGCAGTATGCGAAACATGTAATGGTTTCATTGAACTGTGCGACTCGATTTCGAACCTCTACGACTTATTTGAATATCACATACATGTGCCACCTCGCTGATTAATTAATCATAAGTTAAACAGCTCTTGAGATGGCTCCGCTATTTGGTCACTGCAGCATTTGTATGTATTCTGACGAGATCTTCTTATATTTTAATATAAAACTTAAATTTCAGGTTGTCGGTAGACATTTATGAAATTAATTAAAGGAACCGCCTTTAAACGCCCAGGTTATAATAAATTTAAAGGGCATTTTATTGTAATAAAAAACATAACAGTTATGCGGGAACGGAAACTGCTACTAAAATAATTATTTTTAATTTTATCCAGATTTACAGCTAAGCAATTTCCACGAGTATAATCGACTTCTAACGACTGAAACTCAACGCAACGCAACCGTTCGAAACTTGCTAATTGCGTAATAACAATTTTTGCTCGTCCTGCAGTGATTGCCTTCGAAGTTTAAGACTCAGAACTTTGGAAGCAATTAGACCGACAAATAAGATTTCAGGAATAAACATTTTCTGCAGACATCAAAGCCAATCGCGGTCTGCGATCCATAACCGGAATGGCTCCGGGAGACTTCACGCTGCCACAGCAGTTCGACGCTGTCCGGAACCGAAGAAAATAGCGCCATCTATAGCAACTATCCTGATCAGCTGTCAGGAGCTGTCGATATTTAGAACTTATTACACCTAGCGCTTTGGAGCGGTGTCCTTTACCTAAGACTGGTGGGTTGTAAGACAGCAAGCGCCCAGGAGGCGACCCATGGAAATCCCTCCGGGTCGATACAAACACAGTGATTATGTTGGGCCTAATTTATTGTAACCGGCACTTATCTGCATAAAGAATCAGTTTTATACTTTTTGCTGGGGATCTCGCAAATCTACGGCTGATTGCGGCGCATCGGGAGCATTAAATTTGGAGTTCTGAACAAAGAAGTAGGACAATTAAATCCAGATTTCTATTTTTATTGCGGCCGTTATTGCCCCGACGAGACCGCGACAATAATTGGCCCAATTCGGAATAAAAACCCAAGCGAACTTTATTTCGGCGGTCGAGTGCTCCGCAGCTCGAAGGAATCGCAGTTACAAAGTGCTCGCTGTTTTTGCCCGATAAAACTTCAATGGCCCTCGCTATTTGTTGCGGGTAGTAGATGAGATGACCAAAGTTCGGAATTTAAATCCTATTGTGATAGTTTTATTTAGCCACTCTTTTTCCTTCCGAGCGAATTTATCAAATCTCCCGAACCCCGGAATTCCATTAAACTCCCTGTGTTCGTGGCCGCATAATGTACTTTATACATTTTTAATCCGGGTGGGCTCGGCTTCGAGCTTCCCAACACCTGTTTTTCGGATTAAAATTAACAGATTTCGTTCCGGTTTGAAATGTTTAAGATTTACTAAATAAAACGTAAAAGCTTTAAGTATGTTTTTATCCTTATTTTTGTTTTGTTTGATAATCAAGAGTTTTACTAGGTTCAGCGTTCCCGCACTATTTACAGCTGTTTTAGCACATAAATGTTTCACTTCAATTAACGCACATTGTGGAGATTTGCACTACTGTGGCAGTTCACACACTAATATTTATATATAATTAATCATTTTAATCGGAAGAAGTACCCTGAGGTAACCTTCTTTTTAAAAGCGTATGTACTCCTCAGACCCCTGTTATACTTATATACAAGGTGATTCAGAAATGGGGAATTTCCTCTGGAGGGGTTGTTGGGGACTACTAGCGGAGCACGGGAAAAATAAAACAAAATCTTTACTATCATTCCTCTGAAATATTAACAGCTGAAGATGCAATTTGAAATAAGCTATTAACAATATTTTTTTTAAATTCAACGTTTGAATCGAAGATTATTCTTGTTATTAAACCTCCCAATTCAAAAAACTGACAGGTTCATCAAACTTACCTAAAATTTTAGTTTTCAAAACTTCAGCTTTTGGTGTCTAGTTTTGAATACTAAAATTTTAGGTAAGTTTGATGAAACTGTCAGTTTTTTGAATTGGGATGTTTAATAACAAGAATAATCTTCGATTCAAACGTTGAATTTTTAAAAAATATTGCTAAATAGCTTATTTCAAAATAATGCATATACAGCTGTTAATATTTCAGAGGAATGATTGTAAAGATATTTTTTTAATTTTTCGCGTACTCCGGTAGTAGTCCCCAACAACCCCTCCAGAGGAAATGCGCCATTTTTGAATCACCCTGTATGTTAGCACTTGAGCAGAGGGGGAAATTTTTAAATTAGGTAATTCGTTGTTCGTGTTTTTATGAATTATTTAATTGTGGGTATATCCACTTTTCTGTGAATTTGATGGTGTCTTATAAACCAAGGGGAATTTACAATAATTCTCAGAACCTTATTTTGAAAGTCTGTGAAGCACATCCCAAAGCGGGCACGCATAAATTAATAAGGGTCGAAGAATTGATTTATGGGTGATGTTCCACATTCAGATTTTGATGAAGACTTTCTATTTGTAAGGAGGTACGGTAGTGGTAGTCTGGCATGGGCTTCTATAATTTTGTTGTTTAGGTGCTGTGAGCAGGTTAATCTTGTATCTAACAGTATGCCTAGTATCTCACAGGTTCTGCGGACAATTTCCATTCCAGATATTTATCGCTCATCATTATTGTTCTTGAGTTTCTTATTCGTTTTAGTGTGAAAACCTTTGCATCGCATTTGATAGAGTTTAGATGCTATCCTGAAGTTCCTCTATTGCTGCTTCGATAGTTTGATTTTGAGACATAATACTGAGTCATCTGCATACATTGCGATAGTGGTTGTACGTGGGGTTCCCAGATGTCATGCATAAACCGATTGAAAAGCATAGGTCCCAGAATTGATTCTTGCGGTATCTCAGCATTTATATTTGTTATTTCAGATAATGATGCATTTGATCTAATCACAAATGCTTTCTTTCTATTCTTCTTCTCTATTATAGGCCAGTGGCCTGTTAAAATCCACAAAGTTGTGGTTCTATAAGCCCTCTTTGCTCTTAAGCTGAGTAGGTGCTTACCACAAGTGTTAAAGTGGTAGCTGCGGAGCGTACGATTTTTAAAATTCCTCTACAGTCGCCGGGAATCGAACCCGGGCCAGCTGCCTGATACTCGACCATCAGCTCGCTGGGCCGTCCGTTCACAAAAGGTTTGATTATCGATAATATACAGGGTGTTCTGGAAATGAGTGCAAGTATTTTAACCGTGATAGAGCTCACCAAAATGAACAACTTTTCTATGAATCGTTTTTCATTTAATCGTATATTTTCTCAATTATTTATCTCCCCTAAATTTGACGAGCCGCTTGGTAAGTAATTCTAAGTTATAGGTGAACGACATACGGTCAATAACTTACCTACCTCAATTGATTAAGTACGTTGGTGACCGGATGTGAAGTAAACGTTTTATCAGTACCTATGCAGTTTTTGTTGGTTTGTAAGTTAAAGAAATGTTTCTGTATCCTGTGCCATTAAATTAAAATGTTATTCCATAGGCGGGTATGTATTTTTAGAGTACAACTGTCTTGAATTTTAACTCAGTTTTGAGGGCATTTTCGAAAAAATGATAAATAGAGAAGTGGTTCGGTTTAGCGACTTCTATTTCGAGTTAAAATATTTGCACTAATTTCCATAACACCCTGTATAAGGTAGAGTGTTTATATGCAGTAACTTGTATAATAATCCGTCAGTCCACACCTCATTGGAAGCCTGCGCAATGTCAATGCAGTTATATATAATTTACTTTCAAATCCAGTTTCGATGTAATCTGGTATTTTAGAGAGCTGGTTGTGTGTGGCTTGGTGTACTCTTTGTACAAATTCTAATCTCCCTTATTTATAACACGTTTAGTTGCTTTTCATACATAGGGTTTCTTGCTATCTACCAAAGTCTTCTAGCTTGATGTTTAATTCTGATCAAAGTTAAGATTCTAGCTGGTGGATAAAGAATTCTCGTAGTTTTTCTTTGGATGAGCTGGTAGTGGAGTCCTGTAGAGCTAGTTTAATGTGACTAATAAAACTATCGATTTCATCATCGATAGACTGTGGACAATCGAGATTAGTAGGACAGATCAGTAAATGGATACAGTTTGTGTGTGTTTGTTTCATAGTCTAGGGTCTAGGCGCTAGCCCATGTTACGTGTGAAGTTTTATGTCCCCTAAGTTGGTGAGCGGGTGGTCCTGTGAGCAAATGCTCGCGTCTCAGGCGGCCGGCCCGGGTTCGAATCCCCGCAGACTCGAGTTACATTTGACAGATGCAAACAAATAAACAGCAAACTAACTTGTTGATGCTTTGAGATGATTTAGAAATTTCAAGGCACCGCTGATTTGTCAAAAAATGGTATTTTATTTCTTTAAATTTTCGGTTTTCCGAAATGTAAAATGACAAATGCTGGCATAAATGGATACAGAATTTTTTTCTCTACAAAAAACTTCAATACAAGTTTGCTCTAAAATAATTAGGGAAGCAAATATTTTCATATGAAGAAATTACCATTGAAATCCCTATGGTGCGTAAAGCATTTCTACACCCTGTATACAATGTAATAATAAGTATCCAAATATTCAAGTAAGCAAGTTTCGAGTTTATCTTAGATAAAGAAAAAGATAATTTACTAAGGTCAAATACCTAACGTTCAACTCGCGAACTAATACCTTATTTGGCTCAAAATGTTTCTAAATGTCGCAGTACAAAACGCTTAAAAAGATCAACGTTATATGCTACAAGTATCTAAACGTAACAATTCCAAACAAATTAATAAAAGAAAACTATTCCATTCGTTGTTTATTTCTTTTTGTGTGAAATGTATGCCCTTCTGTGACTAAGTTCACTTACAATTTCTAAATACATAAATTATGAATTGTCAAATAAATCTAGTTTCAAAATTATATTTAGCATTAACAACACATTTGGGAAAATAGTATTAAATAACACCTTGCGCAGGGTAGCCAGAGAACGTCAGGTGCACGATCGCACTGTGATAATGGGAATAAAACTTATGTATGGTGTATTACCAGTTGCATGAAAACAGTACGACGTTTCGAGAACACCACAGGCCGTGTTTACATGATAAAAAGTACCATAGTTGCATTCATACGTTTCTATTTTCGGGTTTTTATAAACAAACTTCCCAGTACTTTTAATAGCGATATTATCACAGCAAACAATTACTTATTATGCCTATTACTTGTGTTTTTTAAAACTGTTGACACAGCTTGAAAGGCAAGTTTATTTATGTTAATAAAAAAGAGAGTTACTGAATGCAACCAACGGCCGAAGAAAAGAAATATTGAAGTGGTACGTTTTCAGCATATTAAATGTGTCTCCGACTCTGATGTTTACACATAACCTATAAATCATTTTGACTACGAAACTTTTCCAAATTGTTGTTCATCGCTTTGATTGCGCTGCATTTGTAAAAGTAAGTCTACAGGTAGACCTACTATTCTACCTTCACAGCCGACTGATTTTCAGGTATGCCGATCAACGATGAATTACACGAGGAATAACAATTTGTTTACTTTATTATAGCGAAATTTTGAAGATTACCTAAGAAATACAGAAAATCATGAGCTATAATTCAACAACTGCTGCTCAGCAACATCCTGAATGCTAACGTTGGAAGACATAAACTTTCTCGGCGAACATGCAAAGTTGCAGTAAAAAGAGTTGGCGTTGTACCCTGATGTGGGTAATAAACCTGTATACGGGCTGATTTTCAGGTATGCTGATCAACGATGAATTACACGAGGAATAACAATTCGTTTCCTTTATTATAACGACATTTTGAAGATTACCTAAGAAATACAAAAAACCATGAGCTATAATTCAACAACTGCTGCTCAGCAACATCCTGAATGCTAACGTTGGAAGCATGCAAAGTTGCAGTAAAAAGAGTTGGCGTTGTACCCTGATGTGGGTAATAAACCTGCATACGGGCTGATTTTCAGGTATGCCGATCAACGATGAATTACACGGGGAATAACAATTTGTTTCCTTTATTATAGCGACATTTTGAAGATTACCCAAGAAATACAGAAAGCCATGAGCTATAATTCAACAACTGCTGCTCAGCAACATCCTGAATGCTAACGTTGGAAGACATCCACTTTCTCGGAGAGCATAAAAAGTTGCAGTAAAAAGAGTTGGCGTTGTACCCTGATGTCGGTAATAAACCTGCATACGCGCTGATTTTCAGGTATGCCGATCAAAGATGAATTACACGAAGAATAACAATTTGTTTCCTTTATTATAGCGTCATTTTGAAGATTACCTAAGAAATTCAGAAAACCGTGAGCTCCCCAAGTTTGGAATCTACTTGGTTCGACCTGCAAAACACTATTTTCCGGTCTCGTAACGTAAATTACTATTAAGATTAAGTTAGTTTGAAATGTATATAGCTCAATATTGCCGTCATAAGGAAGAAGGCGGTATCTACAAAAAAATCTAAATTGAGTTATTGGTATCGTTGGAATCGGTACAAAATTGGAATCATTTTAGATAAGTAACAAATCGATATCTGCACTGTAACTATGATTTTCAGATGAAAAAAGGCGGTATCTATAGAAATGCTGTTACTTATAAAGCGCAAGAAGGCGCCATGTGCAAAATGCTAAAGTGAAAAGCAGTATCTGCATGTAGAAGCCGCCTTCTTCTTTTGTTTAGTTAAATACCGCCTTTATTGTCTGTTTTCGTGGTCGCAAATGTGCAGATACGGCCAACTGCCGTTTCATTAAATTAATAGTATCAAGTCTTCCATTATACAACATTGTCAAGTAGATGCAGCTTTTTCAATCTGTATTTAGTGTTCGGTCGATTGTTGCAATTTAAAGTCAAAAGGCGGTATCTAAATTTTTTCGCTACAATTTCTTTATGTTTGATATAAATGTTGAATATTGTTTCTTTTTATATAAAACACAACTAAATTCATACTTACAATACAAAAAATCCATGGTTATGTACAGCATGGTGATGAAATATCAATAAGTTATGTTTCGCCATTTATCACGAAAAGCGTATTTTGTAGAAACCGCCTTCTTGCTTATGATGGCATAATAAGTAGTTACTGATAGGACGCATGTTTATATGAACTTTTTTGCTTGAAATTATCTCAAGAACATGCTCCTTAAGTGCAGGGAGAACTTCGCGAGACACCCTGTATATATAATAGATTCTGAAATAGCAACTACTAAAAGGTTAAGTAATTCAACAAATTCTGGTTGCATTGCATCAATAATGTGTCAGTTAGGCGATTCCGGTTTGCTGTTGAATGATAGTTCTCTACAGGAGATAACATGGAGCTGACAAATTGCAATAAAATTGAAAATTAATTCAATCGCTCAATTTATTTAAAATAATGATAGTTAATAAAACATATTATTTTTAATATTAAGAACCAAAGTAAATACCTCCAATTAAGAAATGTGTTTGAATACTTTGTAAATAATTGTCAAATATTATTACATCTTTTTGCATTTATTGTATCGTGGAAAAAATTAAACCAATAATTCGCCTTTGTGACATAGTTGCCCATACTCCAACTTTGAGCGATTGCAAGCTGGTTTTAACATAAATATGCAGTCTAACAGGTAATTACCATAAACCATTGACAATATTGAATCCGTTGTTCAAAATCATGTAGATACAGCGGTTGAACTACCGATACCTTGTACGAGTGCTTTCCATCAAGTTGCATACGAAATCCTGTACAAAGAACAATTTAAGTTTTAGATTTGCTATTTAGGTACCTGCTTATATTCGTACCAGTTTGTGCAGCCAAAATCGCAGAGGATTTATTAGTACTTCTCTCCATTTTAGTTTGAATATCCTCAATCACTTCTTAATAATAATAAAAGCGTCTTGATTGCTTGTAAAAGGCATAACTATTCATTACAAATCTGAAATAATTTATAGGTTATGTGTTATGTGATATCAGTCTTGATATTCAAATCATAACTTACCGAAACCATTTCAAAGTAGATAAGCTGCCTCTCAAAATAACTGTTGTTCTATTGGTGCGTGGTACGTTTGTTTACAAAACTCCGAAAATAGAAACGTACGAATGCAACCATGGTACTTTTGATCGTGTAAACAAGGCCTGTAGTGTTTTGCATTAGTTCGGCATTAAGTGCCCTTATTGCGCAAAGGACATTGGCATAGATGACCTAAATGTTCTAAAACGTGCAGGTGTACACAAAAGGATGAAGAATTTAAATTAGATCATAACCATGGCTACTACTACCAGATACAAATGCAACTCGCTATTACTGGAGTTAATTACTGTGATTTTGTGGTATGGAGTAGAACAATTATTTCCGTGAAAGAATACATTTCAATGAGGTATTTTGGGAAAAAGAAAGCGATATTGCTATGAAGTTTTTTAACAATGTGATTATGCCAAAACTTCTCAGTAAATATTTCACAAATAAAGCAGTTAAGGATGTTGCAGCTAATACCGATTGGAATGTATTCAAACAGTCATTAAATGTTAATAATGGTACAAATTTTTGTAATAAAACTAGTACGTCTAATACGGAAACAAGGACCACTGCTCTCGTAGCCACGCAAACTAAAGATAACAGTATACGACTATATTGTTTGTGTAAGGGTCCTCATAATGGAACGCCTATGATTGCTTGCTGTAATTTTCACTGTTCCGTGGAATGGTTTCATCTGACTTCTGTTGATTACACATCTGTACCTAATACTGAATGACATTGCCCTTTATGTAGTAGAAGTGAAAATAATCGTATTTTGTATTATACAGGGTGTTCCAAAAATGCTGCGCCATATACTCCAGACGCGACACACCATGTCAAAATAAGCAACTCTGTTAAATACAAAAAATATCTCAGGGACCCCTTTGATAAGATATGGGGGTCCAAAGTGGGCAGGTTGAAAATGACAAGCTGAACTATATTTTACAAATTTCTATATTCAAAATATTGCAAAGTAGGTATAAACTTGTAAAAATTAATTTATTTTGCCAAAAGTTGCAAGAGTTTTTAAATACAATGTTTTAAATGTTTCAAAAATTATTAAAATATGAAATAAAATGAAGCTGGCAACATATTAGATTGATAATTTGCAAAAAGTATTGACCAAATGTGTGTTGTGCCAAATGATTTAATGTTACTTTAATGTCAAAATTTAAAGATTATTTGTAATGTTTAGTAATAACGAATATTGTGACATGTACAGTCGTGTGCAAATAAATCTGGGACAGTGTTTTTTTCACATGCAGATTCAGTTAAGAATTTGAAGAATATTTCCATTGATTTCCTCTTATTAGAGAGAGTTACCGGTTTCAGTAATTGTTAAAGTTTAATGTAACTCTTTCTGATAGCAGGAAATCCATGGAGATATTCTTCAATTCTTAACTGAATCTGCATGTGAAAAAAGCACTGTCCCAGATTTATTTGCACACGACTGTACCTCATTCATGGTGAATGCAATGGAAACTTAAGAAACGTTGCTCTAGAATATTCGTTGCATCATCCCAACCGTCGTCATCCCGATAAAAATGTTTTTCAGCAGCTTGAGCAACGTATGCGGGAAACTGATCGTGTTGAATTAAATTACAACCACCATGGGCGACCACAAACAACCAGAACTGCTCAATTAGAAAATCAAGTTGTTGCAGTAGTCGAAAATCAACCAGGTATCAGCACACATGGAATCGCCCAAGAGCTTGGTATAAATTGTAGTTTAGTGCATAGATTTTTAAAAGGGGACAATTATCTACAAGAAAACCACTTTCTGCAAAGAACGAATTTTAGGCAGTGGTTGTTACAGCAAATTGAAGCGGATGAAAACTTTACAAAAAAAGTATTATGGGCGGAGGAAGCAACTTTTACTTGAGGGGTACTTAACAAGCACAACAATCATTACTGGGCAGTTGAAAACCCCAATGTATTTCACATAAGAGGTTTCCAGCAACGGTTTGCGCTAAATATTTGGACCATTCTTTTTACCCAGTCACCCACAGCACCAGCAAATCAACAAGAGCTACGCAGTAGAATAACTGCGGCTGCTGCTACGGTAACACTAGAGATGTTGAGCCGGGTACATAGTAATATTAGAAGAAGAGCACATGCTTGCGTAGCTGCAAATAAGAAAATTTTAAACATTTGCTATAATAATTAATGTTTTTTATGCGTTTAGTTGTAATTGTTGCTTTCTTGAATTTTGTATTGTTTTCATAGTTTCAAAAAAGGTTAAAATACTTTAATTCCTTTTGTTTTAGTTTAACCTTTAACAGTGTTGCCATTTTTTAAAAACTTTAACTGCTTATAACTTTTAAACGGTCCATTATATTATATTTGCAATTAAACATATTAGCTTATTTAGACACGCTCTAGCTCCTCTTGGATATATGGTGCGGTATTTTTGGACCACCCTGTATTTGTATAGGAATATAAAATAAAAGCAAATAAATGTTTTAATCGATTTATTTATCACTTTAGTTGTAGTACTGTAAAATAAATAAATACAAACATCGTGTTTTTAAAAGCACGACCGCTGCGATATGTGAAAAGCGCAAGTCTATTTTTGCATTCCGACTATCGTATGTCATGTCATAATGTTGCCTTCCGTCATCCATCAAAAGAATCTACAGTAATTAAATTCACTGACATGGCAAATAAATATGACTTAACTATTGATAAAAAATAGATTTAATAACATGAAATAACATTTTATGGTCAAACACATTTAGTAAATTTATTCAGAAAATGTATAATGGTTACAAAACATTGGGCTTCCATACTTTGACCAAAATTATTTAAAAAGGTATTTTTGTCAACTACACGGAAAAATTGCATGTTCAACACATTAGAAAAGTGATTCTTCCATGATCACGTAAAACTTTTACATTCGCTATAAAACTCTCACGTTTCTTAACCTGTAGAACAATTTACTATTAACTCACTAGTGATTTAAGAAGAAAATTAACTCGCTAGCATATAAACATTATAAACAGTTACTTATGGTTGCTATTATAGAGATAATAATTATGCCAGTTTAAAATGACAAAGAAATAATAATTAATCGAGTTATTTACCACATTTATATTTTTATGACGCTCAACGCCTCAACGGCTTAAACCTGAAAAGAAACACAGATTGCAGGCAGCTGAAAATTATTTCGGTGTCGCAAATAATTTTCACATATAATCTCATAAGAGCATTAATTCTTTCCGGATTTTTTTACTGCATTTCAACAACGTCGTATTAATTAGGACGCCTTCCAGAGGCGAGCGTTTCCTTTCCAGAGACTTTCCATTTGAAAATTAATTTTGTTGAACTTTTCCTTACTGCCAATCTCTAGCTTGCTTTTAAAACTTTCTTAGTGTAACAAAAGTTATAAAATTCGACCTACATTTTAAATGCGGCATATGCCGTGGGTTTCAGCTAGTTTCCTAATAAAAAGAAACACATAGTTAACGTAGGATTTAGTAGAGATTAAATTCGGTTTGATTAAACAACGTACACCAAAATTTCTATTATTTTATGTTTTGTTTGATTTATAACTTCCCATTAGCGTATATAAGCGTTCATAATATTTGTATTTTATTGAAATAGCTTATATGTATTCCTCTGTTTTTTTTTTTTTAGTGAGTAATAATTTCTTGCAAAGCTGCTATTCATCGTTAATGTAGTCATTAATTGATGGATCCCCCATAAATTCATTATATGTTGTGTTTACTTCTTTGGCGTTCCATCTAATGTTTTTGCATGCTTCTGTATTGATATGTTATTGTGTAGAAGAAAGTGAAATTAAAAATTCTGCATGTTGCAAAACGTAGCAGTTAAGATTGAAAAAGTATCTAGATGAGTAATCTGAAATTTGATAGAGAAGGATTTTGAAGCAGAATTAAAAGGCATTAGCACCTGAGGAACAGTTGCAGTGCTATATTTATCCAACAAAAATTCAGAATAACATACAAATTTGCCAGTCATTAGATACTCACAAAGCAAGTTTAAAGAAAAAAGAAGAGATGCAGTTATAGCAGAGTCACTATTAATAATTGTTGTGAAAACCTTCTCTCTCTATTTTCTATTTTTGGCACCATCCTTTTTAAGTTTTCAACATCTTCGTTTTGGACATTAACTATAAAACCTCGATATTCTTCTAGTATCATGTATTTTTACTGATTTCATAATTTACAAGGTCTTTATAGTTTTCTCGACCCAATAATCTTCAATGATCTGTTTGAGAGTCGCCAGTCAAATAAAGCTGTTTTCTCTTTAGTTTACAATTTAATTAGACGGACAAAACTTTTTAATCGATTGTTTTGTAAGTGTACAGCTTTTTTTTCGTATAACAATGCCGAGAAATATGTCTCCGCGTTACTCTTAATTTAGGGAATGCACGCCCAGCTATTCTCTGATTTTAGTTAATTTTCACAGTACTATTTACACGAGATAATTGATAGTGTCATATAACATTGGCATGCATACCTGTTTATTTTTTCAAGTTCTTTGTTTTTTTTATGACAACTGTTGGATTTTCTTTAAATTACCTTGCTTTTTACCAAATTCATATTTAACCTGATCAACATTGCATCTATGTCTAGTTAGCATCATTTGTAGTTCTGCAAGGTCTTCTTAGATGATCACAATATCGTTAGCGTATCTTGAATGGATTAGTTCGCTTCTGTTTTTTACACGTTTGTACTATCATGCATTTGCATCTTTGATGGACATTTTTGTATAACTGTGTGTACCTGCGATCCTCTCTCACACTATTCAATTTTAAAGTTAAAGTCTAAGTGTAAGTTATATTCTACAGATTTTTCCAATACTACTCTCATAGTCAACAGACTTTTACATATGGTAAATGGTATAGTCTTTTCTGGAACCATTGACTAATTTCTGTCCAATCCTAAGTATACTTGTGATTGGAGACTTATTAGTCTGCTGTTTTAAATGGACAGCATTGCGTTAATAGCTAACATCACTCAAAAACGTATTTTCAGTAATCCCTCGACCTGGTGGGCAAAATGACGTGAACTGCCATCGCGAATAAAGTACATGACGATTTTTTGTCGCATGGGTACTCAATTCAAAGAAAGTAAATGTTTTACACGTGTACAATCGTTTAATCTGTCGGGGCCACCCCCATGGCAGATTTAAATAACTAGGTACTTCGAAAGTGGTGCGTCTTGATAGCCACAATTGAATTTGAAATGATTATCGTTCGCTGATATCGCCTTCAGATTTGAGCAAGCATTTCATAACGACCGAGACAAGTAAGTACATAATCACGAAATAAATGTCCATGGCCATAAATTAAAAGCACATGAAATTAAACGTCACGGCAATTCCACGAGTATCGGGTACAAGTTCAAGATGGTCGTTTCAACCTTCAACAGTTCCTAAACAGCTCACTTTCGATGACGAACACGTGTTTCCATGTAACAAAAATAGAAACACGGCGCTTTCACGCCAGTTTTTAAGGTGGAAGTGATTAGAAGCAGAATCTGATTAAATAGTCAATCAACTGATTATGGAAACCAAACTACCTTGTAGATATTTAGTTCGTCTTGAATGGAAATTTTCTTTTTCATTAAACGAAACCTTCCTATTATTATTTGTTTGCAGCTTAGAAGCATATATTATTTTAATTCTTACACAGTCGACCTTGCCAAATTAGGTAAGACTTTGTTTTATAGAATTCTTCATTCGAATAATTACATACGATTAAGAAACCAACACGTTTTCCAATTGTTAGCACATCAGAAGTTTATTCTATTGCTTTTTGTGTGCATAAAAGAGTGTTGGATTCTAGTTTTAAGATTAATTAAATATATGTATTAGTTTGCAACGTTTCAGTTAAATTCAAAATGTTCTCACGGTTTTGTGCAGTTTCGCCAAAATTATTCACCAGCACGTTTAATGCATTCCTTAAGTTATAACTTTATTACCCTAAAAGGCTGTCGTATTTGCAACCACAATAAACCTTTGCCGACAGTGCGCTTGTTCGTGAGAAACCGCAAAATTTTAGTTTCCACGCCAAAAGTTACCGAACGTTTCATTGGCTATTTAGACACCCCCACGGGACTTGCAGATAGATTACAAAATTTTAACTTAGTTTTTAAGCAGTATCATAGGATCATGTTAACCATAACCATGCTGGGTTAGGAATATAATTGGAGATCGGAAGCAGAACGTTCGAGGCTCTTGAAGTGTAGTTATGTATACTGATGGCAAAAAGAAATAATAATAAAGTTGGTGGAAATGGGCACTCTGTTCTTATTAAACATACGTAAAAGTTAGCTATGATTAATACTATCAAGCAAAACGATGACAGTTAATAGATATTTAAGCATACAATGACACTGGCTTTATTGCCCATGTTAACCTCTAATTTTCTATATTCTTGAACAGTTGCTGTTGTTGTCAGCCTTGTGTAAATATTTACACTGCTAAGGTATCGACATTTTCTCTTTGAGAAGGTTTATAAGTTAAGAACTCATGCTTCATTAAAGCAGGATTGGTAAATTATAGTGACGCCGATACCAACCTTTTTGTGAAGTTTGCAGTCGCTGGAAAAGGAACCCACGATTGGTCCAAAACCTAAAAAAGTTCAACGAAGTTTCCAAAAGTTGAATTTATTTCACTATTTATTTTAGTCAAACTAAATATAATTTTTATACCTCTCAACTAGAATTTTAGAAACGCAGGTATATACACATTTATCAACATTTATAAAAAATTTAATATTCTTAACATAAACAACCTGTAAACCGACTTGGGACATCTTATACATAAATTATATTATTACGTAGTCCTTGTATTATGTAAAGTTATGACACTTGGGAGCTATCAACTACTTCTACTTTTTCCGGACATTAAACTACGGACGTGGACAATAGGTATATGTGTTTAGTTTAGCCTCTATTTGGCAATATTCAACCCTCTGGTACTTTTGCGGAGCTTTAATTGAAATATAGCAACAGGAAGTTTATTTTGCGTATTACAGTGCCACAGCTACGGTTCAGACCATCAGGTATAAAATTATTTATCTAACTTTATAAACGTGAAAGTTTGAGAACGTAAGCAACATTTTTAAATATAATAAAATCCATAACACTAACCGCTAAAATATTTTATAGAAAATCTGTTCAACTATATGCTAGAAGTTCTTGCATACCAGCAGTTTAATTGGAAATTTATTTTAAACCTATTTGAAAGTTTAAAGATTATTGAATTAGTATGCTTCAAGTATGAATTTACAACAAATGGAAGATTAAATGGATAGCAAATATTTCTTTTGAAAACAAAATAAGTAAAATCTGAAAAGAGTTAATCTAACTAAATTTTAAACTCTGTAATGCCTTAAATTAGAACTTAAAACTTTACATGAAAATGAAAATGAAAATTCTTGTCTGCAGGTTGTATGTTCTGACGTAGTTTTTTCTGTACTTATATATGATTTCTAGACATTTTGTTCGTTTACCGTCCATTTCCCTTTTGTTAGGGCATTCCCATATAATTTTTTTAGTATTCTGTCAAACGCCCATTCTAAATTTAGGAATGCTAAACTGACCTCTCTATTTTTATTAGTTTTTTCAATCATTAAATTGATGGTAGATACGAGGGTTGTCCGTAAAATAAGGTCTCCAAGGCGCTGGAGTCGCGAGAAACGCTTTAACGCACAATTCGGCAACACTGGCGTGTACCATGGTTCCCCGTTTGTAAATTCCCACCACTCGGAGCTGTCTCCTACGCTTACCATTTGTTTAGTCGCCGTTCGTGATGGAGCTTGCACTCGCCGCTACCGCCAGGTGTGACTTACGTTCTGTGATTCGGGCGACGAAACCTGGGTCCATTACACGACACAAGAGACAAAAGAACTGTCCCCTCAGTGGCGGCATTCAGGATCGCCGAAGCCGCAAAGTTTAAACAAACATTGTCTGCCGGCAAAGTGATGGCGACTGTGTTTTGGGATAGGAAGGGGATATTGTTGTGCGAGTTCATGCCTACCGGGACAACAATAAACGCTGATCCCTACTGGCAAACCTTGACGAACCTTCGAATTTCAGGACCGACGCGGAGTTGAAGGTCGTACGCCACCTGCGCGCCGCGGCGGGAGAGTCCTATGACACGTGTATACGAAAAATGCTACACCGCATGTAAAAACGCATCGATCGCAACAGGGATTATGTAGAAAAATAGTAGAAAGTCCAGGCTTTCCAACAATGTATTAATCAATGCAAATAAACGTGTTTTTCTTTGAGAAAAAAATTGGTGACCTTATTTTATGGAGAAGCCTCGTATGTGATTCTGCATACTTCGCTCCTTCCTGAATCCACTTTGTGACTCTTCCAGCTGTTCTTCGATTTTTGTCCTGAGTTTCTTTTCCAGCAATCTCTAGTACATTTTAACCGCTGCGGTTATTAAGGTTATTCTTTTATAACTAATGCAATCTCTGGAGTTGCTTTTCACCAATATTAGTATGATAACACCTACTTTTCTATCTTCAGGTACTTCACCCCGGTTCCATGCCATATCAAATATTCCCGTCAGATTATATATTCCTCTATCTCCCAAATTCTTGATCATTTTAGGTACACTTTGAACATATCCCGGCGTTTTTTCTTTTTTCATTTTCCTATTGACCCCAATTACTTCTTTCCGTCGGATCATTTTTCCTGATCTTCTCTAGTTTTGGTTAAATTTCTTTTTTTCCTCCATTTTCTACCTTCGTACTCAAAAACTTCTGAAAGTATTTTCGCCACTTGTTCATTATGTTCATTCCCTCAGTAAAAATTGTATTGTATCTGTTCCTTATTTGTTTCATAGCGTATTTCATTCCTTTCTTAGTTGTTTTATAGCTTTATAAAATAGTTTCTGATTTATCTTGCTATTTTCCCTTTTTTCCCGTGACTTTCTTTGCCTGCTTGATAATTTCCTTTAATTCCATGCTCTATTCTTTATACGGGTGATTCATAACTGGTTGAACAAAATGAACAGGCGCTTATAGCATCACATTCTGGTTAAAAAATGCGAAATCAAATTTTTGCCGAACGGGTTTCGTTTCCAAGTTATTAGCCCTCAAAGTTTCCGGTTACGATTTTAATTTTTAACTTTAGTAATATCAGGCCATGATTTATGTAACATAAAAGTTGAAGTTGACATTTAATAAATTTTAAGTGAAATTCAGTTGGCTGCTTTATTGAAAATGCAATTCTCTAAAGAAAAATATGCAGATGTTGTTTATGTGTATGGGTCCTGTGACGGTAACGCACGGCGAGATTCTCCAGAATATAAGATATCCGAACAAAAGACAGCCACCTCGTTAAGTGTTTGCTAACACTTTTAGAAGGTTGCGAGAGTTTGGTATTGGTAATTCTCATGCTGGTGGTCCAAATCAAAATCATGGTGTTGTAGCAGAAGAAGAAGTAACAAATCATGTGCTTGAAACTCCTGGAACTAGTACTAGGCGCATTACTACACGTCTAGATGTGTCGCAAAGTTTTGTTGGGAGAACCTTCAATCGAGAAGATTTACATCCATTTCATTGCCAAAAAGTGCACTATTTGGAACAAAGCGATAACCTGCAACGACTCGAACCTTTTCAGTGGTTGCTTCAAAAACATAAACGAAATGAAAACTTTATTGGCGAGGTACTTTGTTCAGATGAAGCTACTTTTACTATGAACGGGATAAATAACTTCCATAATGAACACATATGGTCTTCAGAAAATCCACACTCATTTCGAAGAAGACGTTTTCAGAAAAGATTCTGTATTAATGTGTGAAGCAGAATTTTTAACAGACTACTTCCGATTCAAGTCCTACCTAATCGATTACGTGGTGAGAATTACTTAGTTCTTTTTTTTAAATGATCTCTCCAAGTTGCTGGAAGATTTTCCTGTTGCTTTAGTAAATATCATGTGGTACCAGGATGACGGAGCGCCGCTGCATATTGGTCAAAATGTTGTAGCTTGGCTAAATGAAAATTTTGGTAGAAGATGGATTGGTCGGCTTGATCATGTGCGGTGGCCTCCAAGGTCCCCTGATTTAAATCGTCCAGATTTTTATCTATGGGGACACTTAAAGGAATTGGAATTGAAACCATGAGCAACTAATGCAGCGAATAATGAATGCAGTCGATAATGTTTCTTCTCACTTCTCCGTGTGATTTCCTGTGTTTGTTCGTCTCTTTTTTCTTTTCTACTGTTTATATCTCCAATAATTACCAATTTATCGTTCATGGAAGTTCTTCTCAAGAAAGTTCCTTGTTTACTGCTGTTTCGTTTCCATCTAACCCATGTACAATCACAGTATTCATCTTTCCCTCTTTCTCCAATTAATTCTCTACTCTAATTACTATTCCTGTTATAAATTTAAATTTTTATAAATCTTTTAGGATTGTTCTCTTATACACATCTTCCATTGCTCTGCTTTCATGTTTCACTCCACTAATAGTACTTTATGTAACTAGTCCTCAAAGCAAGGCTTTAGGGGACGAGTCGTAACGTTTCCGGACGAGGCGGAGCGAAGCGCAGCCGAGTCCGTAATATGAAGATGAGTCCTCTAAAGCCATTTGAGGACGTGTTGCATACAACGTTTTTTTGTATTAGCTCTCCAAACATTATAATATGAAGTTTCCATTACCATTAATGCGGCATTATATTAGGAGGACGCGCGAAAATGTATTTTTCGCTCCCCAAACTGGTTACTTTGGAAACTGTCTAGGATCCTCAAAATGGCCATTTAGAGGCCTTGTACTTAAAGTCGTCATGGCAACTAATGTTTGAGTCCGCTAAAATGTTGCCATGACGACTTTAAGTACAAGGCCTCTAAATGGCCATTTTGAGGATCCTGGACAGTTTCCAAAGTAACCAGTTTGGGGAGCGAATACAAAAAAAATTATTAGTTGTTCTCTTCTAATTTTAGCTCTACTTGTCCTCATTTCCTTTTTCACAGATTGATAGTATATCTAATTTTTCTTCCCCAAATTCTTGTATTAGTTCCTGTTCCATACCTAATTTTACTCCTACATTTCATGTTATTATTTTCCGTATTCTTGTTAAGGCAAGAAGCCATAAAACAATCTATATTGTATTATATTGCAATAATGTTTAATAACAGCGCATTTTTCATTACCCTAACTCGACTAGATGGTGTAGTAAAGAAAACAGATATAACTGGAGACGGAAATAACACATATCATGTAACAATGATACTAAAACTGAAGTACTCGTATCATGTATCGTAGATACTGATACATCAGAATTTGGTAAATTTTGGTAGGGGGCACAACATGCAGAAGATGCATATGAAGATAGCATTTTCTAGTAGAGCTACTGAGAATGATTGCGAAGGCATTTATTAATATCTATTGGGATGCATCCAGAAGACATGATAACATTCTACTCCAAATATTTCTAATAAATAACAACTTACTACTAGAGCTTCAAATAAGCGTAAGAATTAAACAAAAAAAAATCAATTTCCATCGGCAAGAAACCATTTCTATCTAATTTGACTATTAGTTTGAACCTCTTTTATCGATTTCTTAATTGTTGTATGCATATATTCATATCCCCATCTATTTGATAGTTATATTATGACTTCGTGACAAATAGTGTAAGTTTTGACAGTTTAAATTATCCTACTGCGAAGCAGATTTTAAGTTCCAATAGTAGTAGTCATGTTCATGTTGAACAACTAGTATTATGTGTTACCACAAATGCTGTGTAATAGTAGTTAAAAGCAAAAATTTTACTTTTTAATAATGTACGAGCCCTAACAACTACACTCGTATGTTCGGCCACTTCATAATTTCTATCGATTTTTTTTCCAATGTACTATTACTGGTAAAATATATTTATTAATGTATTTTTTAAAATTTTAGAATCATAATGATTCTGGCTACTCTATAATAATAAAATATATCAGAAAATCACATTTCTTGTTTGTAAAATAATATTTTATTGAACTAAAACAGACAATTAAATGTTCGGCCAAAATAAAATGTCATAATAAGAAGTAACAATTTAATAGGGCGTAACATCGCCTTTTGCTGCAATTACTTCTCGAATTCCTCTAGGCATGGAATTTACAAGAGATTGATACTCTTCTACTGTCACTGAGTTCCATACTTCTCAAACCTTCCTGAGTTCTGTGTGGAATGTTTCTCAGTTTCAGTTTCATTTTGTGCCAAAGGGTTTCGATGACGTTTAAGTCTGGACTGCTGGAAGGCCAATCTAATACTGTCATGTTATGGTTTTCAAACCATATTCGGGTGGTTTTAGTTGTACGGCTTGATGCTCCATCTTGTTGGAAGATAAACGGCACCGCTGGGTACAATTTGTCAATACTGAGAATTAAGTTATTTTCTAGTATCTCTTGGTATTTTACAGCGTTAACGGTTCCATTGATGAACTGCATATTTCCTACGCCCGTTGCGGACATAGAACCCCATACCATAGGCCCCGAAGAAAACTTGACAGTGCGTTTGAAACAATCCTTATGAAACGCCTTTTTCTTGTTTCTAATTACTCTTTTTCGATTATCCTTCACACACACATCAAATTTCGACTCGTCACTGAAAATAATCGAATTCCACTGCTCCTGTGTCCATGATCGCAGTTCCTTACAACAAGCCAAACGGTTTTTTTTTTGACGTTGGGTCAATAATGGTTTTTCTTTGGCCTAAAATGTTATATATTGTTATGATATGCAAAAGGTAGTTTTAAAATATGGATGAAAGAAATGATACATTTGGAAGGTTAATTATAATCAAATTCAAAAGGGTTTAATAAAGATTGGGTGTAAAGTTCAATAAGAATGATAAAATTAGTTAAGACAATAAGTAAGGTAATTTACAAACATAAATCAGGAAATAGAAGATCACCTGGATTCAGCATTACAACTTGATTTTCCAATTTCACTAGTTTCACGGCATCAAATAAAAAGAGAAGGAAATCTTAGAAATTGAAATAAAGCGCCAGGAAATGATAAAATAACGTTACAGACATTGAAAGAACTTCCTAGAAAATGAATAGTATTAATCACTACAACATTATTTTTGTTTATTGTATTAACCCAAGGAATTTAAAATAGCAGATATTATATTGCTGCCAAAACTTGGAAAGCCTCCCAATAAATTTTCATCGAAATTGTTGGAAAAAATACTTTTTTTTTTATTTTAATTAACGTGCTTCAACTGCTAAGGTTATTAGCACGATTACAGTTATTGCTACATAAGTTATAATACGTGTAGTAATTTAATTGTACTTAAAAATGTCAATATTTGTTGTGGATTATGTAGAGCTTCATCTATATTTGGTGGAATCCCGTTCGTTTTCCTTTCTTCTTCATAGAAAAAATACTTCTCCAAGGAATAGGTAAAGATCACGATGGAAACAAATGGATACCTAAGCATCAATATGGATTTCGACATGTTCATTCAACTACCCAATAGTGCATATCAAAGACAATAAACTCAGCATTTGAAGAAAAGAAATATTTTTCAACATTGTTTCTTGACGTCGCTCAGGCATTTGATAAAGTGTGGCACAAGGGACTACTATTTAAAATCAAATCGGTACTTGTCCACAAATGGAAATTTCAATAGAAACACGTTTGGATCACGTAGACACGACTTGGTTATCATTGCACATGCATGAGGTTATTGAAATTGTTTATTGGCTTATTAATGAGGTGTCTGCCATCTGCTGAGAAAAACGCTGAAAACCACCGCAGTGCGTGTTAGGGGTGGTTTTTGGGGGTGAAGCTGCCACTTGGGAGTTGGGAACTCTTTTGTTTTTGAAAGCTCTTCCATTGGTGCGTATAACCTCCAAACGGCAAAACTTTATAATTTCTTTTTCCTATTCGATCATTATAGGTCTAATATAAATGGACTAAATTGTGTACAAATTAAACTGTTCTGGTTGCTAATAAACGTAATTATTTTCCATCCCTGGATGCTTTATTTTAGATAAAGCAGTTACCATACCCCCCAAATATAGTACTTGTATGAAATCATTGTAGTAATTTCAAATTTAACTTGCCTGCACACCCACCCACTAACTTATTTAAATTACGGCCATATTCTATTTTATGAGGTGAGAATAATAATTCTAAAAGGTGTATTGTACTATAAAAGGCGGCAGCTACGCTACAATCATGTACGTATTATATCACAAGTATGAGAAGGCTAGCAGTTATTATCCATCTTAAATTCTTTTAGAAAAATGTGTCTAAACGACACAAAAAATTTTCAGCTTTGCTGGCACTTACGTTGTTCCGAAGAATAAAGAGATACACACAAAGCGTAAGACTCCAATTTCTATTACAACTCAACAGAAAAACTGCGTCATCGCAACTGTAATAAATAAAACTGCGGAAATGGCATTTCTGTAATTACTAGCCATAACATTATAATTGTACATATCCATAATCCTCATCCCTCCGGATTAATAACAGAAAAACCTGCCTATCAAAGTAACTCCAACCTTCTGCTCGTGACAAAGATAAAGACCGATATTCTCCGCGCCCCGTTAAAGATAATGAAACTCGTTAACTTTTTGCCTCTGCCTGTATAACGCAATTAGGGTAGAAAAATTTCAGGATGCTGTTTATTTCCTCGCGGAAAATGTGGTGCACATGTGGGTTCCAACCGACAGAATTTAAACTGTCATGCAATACATTAATTCTGGAGTTTTTGAGAAAATTGTGGCTTTTCCTCTAGTTTTCATTAAATTAGTAAATTGCTTTATGTTTTGAAAATCAGATTATCACCGGGGGAAAGCTGCAAGCTTGTTGGACAGTACTTAAACCTTGCATCTTTACATGCTCCACTATAAACCGTTTTATTCATGAGAGCTTGTCGAGAAAACTGCTTTATATTCAGAAATGAAAAATGATCCTGCATATTGTATTTACATATTGTCAATGCTTTATTTATTACAGCAGATTCAAACCATACATATCAATATTTGCCGGTACAATTTATTAGGTTACTTTCAACGCACAAATTTGTTTTTGCGGATCTCCCTTGGAGACTATAAAGCATTATTAATTAGATCTCGTTTCATTGCAGTGGTTTCCATCAAAATATAGCACTTGATTTATACAATCGTGTCTCCGTCGAGTTCCAGTAGCTGGAGGAAAGTTAATACAAGAGCGTCTCCTCTGTGCACATTAAAGTTGTAAAGACGTTGACGGCTGACAAATGATCGCGCCCTAAATATCTTTATGTTACTTGGGTTAAAAAATTAAATTTAAATTTCTTCAAATTGCGGGGTATAGCGTTTTAACTGTTCCGTCGCTGCAGTGAAACGTAAGAAGAATATACATATGAAAAACGGATAGTGAAATTCAAAATCGTAATGTGGTCGTTACCAATAGTACAAAATGGATAGGGAAACGGATCAATAATGTAATCATTTTATTTTGTTGTATTTTTGCAGTTCTATAGGTACAATCATATCACAACATTTTAGAAAAATCCTAGTATTTAAAGTGTATACAAAAAAAAAGAAAGCTGAACGTGTAATTTCCTTTTACGTAGAACTAAGACGTTTTGTTATTTGTTTAACAAAGTAACAGTAGAAAATTAGTCTAATTGACCACCAGCTGCTTTACTTTACTGGCTCAATCATTTCAGTGATAAGTTCTTACATATATTGCAGACCAATCCAATTTGATTATTTTTAATCACGTGAGACAGTTTGACAAATCAGATCACGCTTGAAGTGAAAACGACCCTAGGGTGATTTTCAATCACTATGGAAACTACCTAATTAAATTTCAGTAGTATCCTATGGCAACTTGGTGGCACTGTAAATCTAAGTCAAATTCGAGGTTAGCAGGTTAGCTTTTCCGTCAGTCTGTGTCAAAACTGACGCAAAAGCTAACCTGATAACCTCAAATTTGACGTAGACATACAGTGCCACCATATCGCCCAGGCAGCAGAGAAAGTAAGGAAAATGTGTATCTAAAATGAATAATAATGAATTAAACTTTTAAGGTGAGCTAATAGGTAGGAAAATATTCAAGTTCAGGTATGTAGTAGTAATATTAATTTTTTGTAATAATTCAGTGACGTAGTGCGTTGTCCAAAAAAGTTAGTAAATTCGGATTATAACATAAAGTTGTATTTTTTATATGGAACTCATAGTTAGCTGTGGCATTATGAGAAAGAGGATTTTTTTCCCATTTTAGTGACATATGTCGTATGGGATCGATTTATTCATTTTCACTACTTTATAGCAACAATTCACAACCTTTATTATTTCGTCATTTTCTAGTTGAAGGATTGTGTCATTTAGAATATACGTGATTAAACAAAGTTTTTGCGTTGTTGCAATACCACCGTTTAATTGACAGAATTAATCACCTTTGATTGTTGCTTATCTTATGATATTACTAGAGACCCTGTATACTTTTTATACAGGGTCTCTAGATATTACTAGCTGTAGCACGCAGCGCATGCCGTATTTAAGTTTCGGGCGTTAGTATGAGATGCACGCAGCCACCCGAACTTGCTTCGTGCGACGAACTCGGAAAATAAACCCGAAAAGAGTAAACCGTCAGTAAACGCATTGCCGGTTTAACACGGCATGTAGTGTTGTGCTTTATTTAATAGGTATGACAGTGTCCTTCATACATCCATTTATCAAAACATTTTATTCTCCATTAAAACCTATGCAGCTTCTCAAATTAAAAATGCATTTGCAAAATTTTAAATATCCACTTCATATACGGGGGAGGTTCGAAAATATGAAAATGAAGAATAAAGTACCCTTATTTTTCAAAATACACAGAAATGTTAATTGGAAGTATTTGTTATAACATATCTATAAAAAATTGTAATTGCTTTTAAATTGTTATTTGCTTCGTTTGTTATTCAATTATTTAAAAATTTGACAGAAATGAAATTTGTTAGTACTAATTTCGAATCACGTAATATCCTGGTTGCTAAGTGAGGGAAAACTCAGGTTTGACAGTACACGTTTATCGTATCCGTTAATAAGTTAACTTTCAAGTATTTCATTTGGTAATACACAGGGTGGTAAGAAAAAAATAGGAGGAATCAGATACAAATGTTTTCAGAGCAAGTAATTGTGACTTTATATATAACACCTACTTTTAATTCTAAGTAACTTCTTCAAATAACATTTTTGTCTATTTTGAAAAATAAGGGTACTTTATTCTTGAACCATTTTCATATTTTTGAACATCCCCCGTGTACGAAAGAATATATTTACATTTTGGCAAGTGCATTTTTAGTTTGAAAACATGTAGAAGCTTGTACCAGGAATAAAACGTTCTGATAAATGGATGATAAAAAAATCCATGTGTTACAGATTTACGAGGGCAGTATATGTTATATTATACAGATTGGTGGTGGATAATGTGAACATAGGCAGTCCATTGAGCTAAAATACAGTTTCTGAGCTTTGTATGCGTTAGGCAGAAGTAGACATATATGATTTAAAATCTAGTATTCTAGAATTCAGTGGTTTCTAAAAACAAAACATTTTAATTATGCGGATACTAGATGTTAATCGCATATAAGTCGGTTTATGCCTAACGCATACAAAGTCTATAAACTGTATTCTAGCACGTTTGATTACTTTTTTCTGCTACCATTCTGTATATTATGATATACATATATCACTGGAACAGGAAAAAATCCTCTTATTCATGATACCACATACAACTATGGGTTTCATACAAAAATACAATTTTATGGTATAACTCGAATTTTAAAACTTTTTTTGAATAACTGACTACTCACTGCATTCGTATCGAAAAAGTGCCAGAATAAAGTCAAATTACTTATATCTATTTTTATAAATAACCGAGATATGTTTTCTTTATAACTCGAAAGACGGTAGCCCATTTTGGTTTCGACCATTAAGTTTTTCTCGAAAAAAAAGGATCGAGGATGGGGGCTCATTTTTTCATATCTCCTATAGTTATCGAGACTTCCTATGAAAACATCGAAATTGCCCCAACCTGTACGCACTGCGGCAGCGACCGCGCTTGTTCATGAAAATAAATTTGAGCCCGCTTAGTACGAGAGAAGAAATGATAATTAGGTATTGTAGGTATCGGAATGTTAAGAATTTGCTACGTCTTGTAATGTCTATGACGTATTCTGAATTTCCACCCATTGAGTTTTTCGACGGAATTTTAATACCTCTAATGTTCTCTCGCGGAAGGCACGTTGGGTTGAAATGACAGAATTGGTTAAATTGCTAGTTATCTGTATACAGATTGGCGGCGGAAAATGTGAACTTAAGTAATCAAATGTGCTAGAATACAGTTTATAGACTTTGTATGCGTTAGGAACTTTAAATTTGGGTGGAAGATTCAATTTTTTACGTAAGGTAGTGCTAAGAAGAAATTATTTGAAATTCAACCTCTAAGCGGGCGAAAATGGGTAAAATGGGTTTTCACGAATTCCTTAATGTCTCTTACAACTTACAACCGGTGTTTACTTCCAAAGATTTTTAATGCAAATGCTTAGAAACGTATTTAAGGATTTTGCCCTAATCAACCCCTAAAGGTGCAAATATATGTCCGGGGTGAATTTTGAAAAAAAATTCCCTAGAGGGTAAAAAGAGGTAAACTGTGTTTTCACAAATTCCTCAATATCTCTTAGACCTGGTAAGATATGTACTTGTTGTTTGGTTGCATAGATATCCAATGCAAATGTCTAAGAACCCATATCAGGATTTTGCCCTAATCAATCCTTAAAGGTGCGAACCTTTATTCGGGGTGAATTATAAAACCCGTTGTATCTTCTGTGTTTGTTGAATTAGAGCATTCTTTTTTGTCATATAGATGTGTTTTTCAAATATTTATAAAGGGATTTTAGGAATTGTTTTTAAATGTCACCCCTAAAGCGGTAAAAAGGGAAAACTGAAAAGGGGTAGGGGGTTAAAATTATTAAATTTTTTCACTCTGGGTTCATTTCAGGATAAAACGGGCTAAAAGTTTTTTTCGAAATTCCACCCCTGAGGGGTGAAACTAGGTAAACTGTGTTTTCACGCATTTCTCAATATCTCTTAGAATACAGGAGGATTTCTGAAATCCCAACCCCAAGTGGTGGAAACGGGCATCCTGCTATAATTTACGAATACAACAATTAATAAGTACATATATTTTCGATTTTATCCCATTGTTATACTAAAACTATAGTTTTATCAATCTATACAAGGGGAACGACAAATACATACACATTTCCAGGAGGTTCGTGAAGCATAAAAGAGTTAAGGAGAACTTTTTTCGGAAGAATATTGGTTCTTTTTTACCTACAATATTTGTTACAGACTTTGTTAGTTTAGCGTATTGAGTGAGGGGGAAAAGAGGCACTCTAGAATTCATTTAAGATTTAGAAGAAAAAACAAACATTTTTAGTTCTTACTAAGAACGGGCATCTTGCTACTTTCTAATATAGTCAAGTTATGACAAAATTCGGCTGCAGACGGAACTAATTGTTATAAAGCAAATTCCTGCGGAAACATTTTCTTAAGGTCTCCAAGAATCGCCAAAAGTATTATTATGGGGAACACCCCTAAAGTATAAAAGATCGTGCGCCACATTGGAACTGCAAAAAATTAATGTAGTGTCAGGAAAAATTAGGGGAAAGCTGCATTTAAGCCAGTTGTTAGAACACTATAGAAAATATATTTTCCCAAAACTGCCTCTTGCCCTTGTGCTTTCCTCCCTGTGCCCCCTAAACGTTGCATCTGCAGATTTCTGAAAACTACTTTATATATCCCTAGGTAAGAGTTGGAATGATGTAAACTTCTTTTATTTTAATTCTTAAACAATGTACTAGAAAACGTTTTCTATTCAATTTTGTTCTAATGCCAATAATTTTTGAAATAAAAACGTTTATATCGAGTTTCCTTGAAAATGTAAAACTAAGAACTTGCTAAACTATCCCAACACTGGTGGATTTTAATCGAATACTACAAAATAGTGTAGTTCATTAATATTAAGTAAAATATCAACTTTAATTAAATAATATCAGATGTTATTATGATAATTAAAAATCTAATTTTTATGTTTCCCTTTTTAGAGACTGTAACTCGCAAACTGTACAATGTTAATTTGTCGGTATACTTTTTAAACACCGTGTATACTTTTTTTAAAGATCACCTTACAAATTTTATCGATACATGTTTTAAACGTTCAAATTTTAAATCGTTCTATACTATTTTTAAAGATCACCTTACAAATTTTATCGATACATGTTTTGAATGTTCAAATTTTAAATCGTTCTATACAGTAATAATAAAATCAGGGCGGTACCTATATATTATTTCCTCTAATTCCCATAACTTTAATTATGGGAATGCTTAGATTTCTTAGAAAGGGGACGGTCTCTCAATACGCGAAGTTGGGTATTTATTAACGTTACCATTGACGACCTGAAAATAGTAATTTACGATACAAGTGCGTAAAGCAACTCTTTAGTCACGAGTGGGGCAGAGTTAAAACGCGAGTGAGCGAGCGTTTTAAGCCCCGCGGGTGACTAAAGATGCTTTACGCATGTGTATCGTACAATATTTTATCTACGATGAAATCTAGAAAACACGGTAAATATAAAAAAAAAATTAATGTAGATTAGGCTTACCAGCACCGGTCGTAATTTTGCGTGTTTTAAAAATTTTAAAACACGTTGCTACTGACAACGTGCCTAATGAAATCTTTTAAACAAGTTACTACTGACGACGTAAACTAATGAAAACATGTTATTAAACAGTCGTTTTACAAACTTAAAACTGCCAACTAAAAGACAATTTTACACACTGTCGTAGATAAAAGGCATTTTCCGCACTAGAGCGCCAACAATTTTCACGGACTACTGCGCAAAACAATATTAATGTTCTTGTTTGACGGTTGTAGAAAAACTATTGTTTGTATTACGAGCGCGAAATGTTTTAGAGCTTTCGAATGACTTTTCTGACTCGGCTATCGCCTCGTCAAAAGAAGTAACATTCTCACGTTCTACACTCATTAATTTAGCGCAGTTAATACAAAAATAACATTTTCCGACTTATACAATTATTGAGGTTCTTCCTAATTAACATTTGAACCTAATATTTACAAATAACTTGACGCTTGACAGTTTGACACAATGATATTGTTAGTTACCAAAGTACACAAAGTGCGTAGAGCTAGTCTTTAGTCACGAGTGGGGCAGAGCTAAAACCCGAATGAGCGAGCGTATTAAGCCCCGCCAGTGACTAAAGATGCTTTACGCATGTGTATCGTACAATATTTTATCTACGTTGGAGGAATGCGGAATAAAATTTAAAAAAATTAAAAAATCTACAAAACACAGTAAATACGGGGTGTCCTAAAATGACTGGGACACCGATTAGTCATAGATTCTCTACGTTATAATAAATCGATTAAACCTAATATACCTTAGTACATCGTCGCTTCAGTAAAAAGTTAAATTTTTTATTTTTTGTTAATAACCACAAATGTAGAGATATAGATTTGAGTTTTGGTATACATGCTTACTATTATGTGCTGAACTAATAATTTTTTTTTCATAAATTAGACTGGACTGTAAGAGACACTTTACCTATCTTTGAAAACCTTTTTTAACTATAATTTTGTTATCTGTAATATTTTTTGAAATTCTAAGTTATCATCTGAAAGATAATTAAAAAACACAAAAATAATGTACTCTTAGTTCTTAAGCCTAAAAGCAACCGTTTACCTTAAAATGCTCATCAAAGGGTTTTGGTTGATATTAAAGACATTCAATTATCAAGTAGCCATTGATCACAAAAATAATGGTCATATAGTAATAACAATGATAAATCAATTAATGACATGAGTGACATAAGAATTTGTTCTTTTATGTTTAAGAAAATGCTGCTACATAACGAGATCTCCAATGCTGAAGGGTTCGTTATGTCGCAGCATTTTCGTAAGCACAAAAGACAAAAAACTGATGTCACCAACGTCATTAATTGATTTCTTGTTCTTGTTTACTAGATTACAATCATTACCCATTGTTTTTGTGATCATGGCTACTTGATAATTGCACGTCTTAAAGACAACCAAAAACCTTTGATAGGCATTTTAAGATAAACGGTTGCTCTTACGCTTATGAACTAACCGTAATTTATTTTTGTGTATTTTAATTCTCTTTCAAATAATAACCTAAAATTTTATAAAACGTTACGCATAACGAAGTTAGAGCTAAAAGAAGTTTTGTAAGATAGGTAAAATGACCCTTACAGTCAAGTCTAGTTTATGAAATTATTCCTATTAGTGCAGTATATAATAGTAAGCATATATACCAAAATTCAAATCAATATCTCTACATTTGCGGAAATTAACAAAAAAATAAAATAATAAAAATTGAACTTCAAGGCCCTATAACTTCTCACTGAAGGGACTTTGTACTAAGTTATATTAGGTTTAATCTATTTATGATAACGTATGGAATCAATAAATAATCGGTGTCCCATTCTTTTTAGGACACCCTGTATAAGACGTTGCTACTGACGACGAAAACTATTGAAAAATGTTATTAAACAGTGGTTTTACAAACTTAGAACTGCCAACTAAATGTCAATTTTACACTGTCGTAGATAATAGTATATTATGTATCAAGTTTTATGACGAGTTTTATTAATCACGAGCGAAGCGCAGCGGAGCGAGTGTTTAATAAAATGAGTGACTAATAAGTTTATAAAACGAGTTGCATACTATACTCTTTCTAGGACCACAAATTTAGAGAATATAAGACCATATTATTTCATGAAAATTTTGACATTTATTATATCAGGTTAAATTATGCTTAACAAACGTCAAAGTGACGGTTGAAAACTAACTTGATTTTAGTTTTGGCTGTGGCTAATAAAGCAAATACTATTTGAACCTAACTTCACCCCATGACTAAAACATCGTTGCCAACTTCAGCTCATGACTAAGAGGCTCTTTAGTCATAGGTTATGAAGGCATGATTAAAAGGTCACTTAGCGACGTGTATGTTAGTATGTTAAATGGAATTTTAGTTACAGGAGTAGAAAAAGTAAATTTTATTCACTATTATCATTAGTGTTACTCTAGCAACGTGGCTTTAGTGGATAAAGCACTTACAACTTTAGAGGTACGTGTTGAAAAGTAGCTATATATGGTACAAGTGAATTGAGAGACATTTTATCCATAAGGGGAAAACTTTAGCTCACGAGACAGCCGAGTGAGGTAATTTCCCCGAATTGATAAAATCTCTGTATTCAAGTGTAACATATAAAACTTTTACCAATACCTACAATTAATTCCATAAGTAAGTTTTAAAATTGAATAAATAATGTTAAATATGTAATCATATTGTTGGTTGTGTACTAGTTTCCACGGTAACATGTTTGTTGGGAGCCTCTCAGTTTTCCGTTATTTGGAAAATTCCTGATTGCTAGCTCGCCTTGGAATTTAATGGACTGTATGGATTTATTTCTTCACTGAATTATACACACGTTGAAAGCAAAGGAAGTAATTTATTGCCATAAATTAACACACAAACATTTGAACATTTACAAAGAATTAGCTTTCGCGGTGCGGACCGGTTCGCGTGCTGCCACGTTGACAGAAGGAACGTAAGTAAGTTTTTAGAATCGGAAGCCCGCCCGGCAGTCTACTGCGCACAGTATGAATTCAGAATGCAAGAGAGGCGGCAAAAGTTTATAAACTCCTTAACATACCGCCCGCCTTGGAAAGGGTAACCTTTCAAATAAAACAGTAAAGAGTTGACATGTAACAGCTAGAGTAAAACATGTAACATGAACACACATATATACAAAGCATAATAGTACATGGATCTTAATCGAGTACAAGAAAACCCGAACAATGGGGAGCCAAAAGGCCTTACGAACACTGCGCTGAACGCTAACGCACTAGTTCACAACACTAGGTAGCGGGCACAATTTGGCGAAGGATCGTTTCACGATTCCTGACACAGTGTTCACTGACGCCACACGCGTAACGCCGTCAAGGCCAGGGTGCAGCTCGGTGACCCGGCCTAACCTCCACTTCAGAGGGGGAAGATTGTCATCCTTGATGAGGACCATGGAACCAGGCTGGAGGTCCGAAGTGTGTGTGCGCCATTTGGTGCGCTGTTGGAGTTCTGAGATGTACTCCTTGCTCCATCTTTTCCATACATTCTGGTGGAGCTGTTGTATTCTTTGGTATTTAGACAGCCGAGACTCGACTATCTCAGTAACGTTGGGGTCAGGCAGTGACACCAAAGGTGGACCGATCAGAAAATGAGCAGGAGTCAAAGGCTGAAGGTCGTTTGGATCAGCGGACAAAGGAGACAGGGGTCGGGAGTTTAAGGTCGCTTCCACCTGTGCTAGCAAAGTGCAAAATTCATCGTAATTTAGACTAGCGTTACCTATAACGCGCCGTATGTGATGTTTGGAGGACTTAATTCCGTCCTCCCACAATCCGCCAAAGTGGGGACTGTGCGCGGGTATAAAATGCCAAGCTACTCCGTCGCTCGCGACTGATTCGGAAATAGAAAGGACTTGTTCCGCAAGAAAATTGCCTAATTCGATTAATTCGGAATTAGCGCCTACAAAGTTAGTGCCATTGTCAGAATAGACATGGAGCGGTTTGCCTCGACGAGCCACAAACCGGCGAAAAGCCATTAAGAAGGTTTCAGTAGAAATATCAGCGACCAATTCAAGGTGCACTGCCTTTGTGACAAAACAATACGCTGTAACTCGTTGTAAGCGAGCGAAGCTTGAATACTGATTGAACGGAAATGGTTCAACAGAGGTTACAGGAAGACTCTGAACTTCTTTTTTGAATTCTGGAAGCTCAGCACGAACATGTTTGGAAGCAGGCCAAGATGCCTCGCCTTCGCTTAGCCAGGTGGGACCATGCCACCAAAGGCTTAACAGACCCAGCGGGTCAAATATCTGCGATCTTTCAGACAAGATGCTACGCTTGGTAGCCTCACCACTTGTAGAATTTGAAATATGGGATATTTCAGACAAGCTGCTACGATTGGTAGCCTTACCACTTGTAGAATCTGAAATATTGAACATGGAAGTAGGCCAAGATGCCTCACCTTCGCTTAGCCAGGTGGGACCGTGCCACCAAAGGCTTGACAGACCCAGCGGGTCAACTATCTGGGAAATTTCAGACAAGCTGCTACGATTGGTAGCCTTACTACTTGTAGAATCTGAAATCTGGGATATTTCAGGCAAGATGCTACGCGTGGTAGCCTTACTACTTGCAGAATCTGAAATATTCTCTACTGATAAGAATCTTTTCTGAGCGATTTGCAATGAATCACCCAATACCTCTACAGGTTCCTTGAGAGGGATAGAGACAACGAATCGACCATTCGCTTCTCGTTGCGTATTTTGCAAGAAATGTGCCTCACAGGCGTTCTCTTCATTTGTGCTGACCTTTTCCTCTGGGTAATGTTCGAGTTGCCAAAACCTAGCAATGGGATCAGAAGCATCCTCGATCGTGCTAAGATTGCACTGTACAGGGTACGCAGAAGGGGGGCCTGTAGGGCCAGAAACAATCCAACCAAAACGAGTCTTTTGGAGGATGGGAAGATTTGGGCCTAGACCAATTTGTCCAATACAAAGGAGCTGCCAGAAAATGGGCGAACCAATCAGAATGTCGATGGTGCCCGGTTGGTCGTAGGACAGATCTGATAACTTGATGTTATCAGGAACCTTGAAGCTGTTTCGCTGGACGCGAAAACTTGGGGTTGTACCTGTAATTTCATCGAGAACAAGACAGGATAGACCAATACTGTATGAGGTGTGAGGGGCTTGCAGCTTGATATCACACCTAGCCTTGATTTGAGAAGTAGCTTTACTTAAGCCAGAAACAGTAACGTTGACTTCGCGAGTTGGAAGCTTCAACCTTTTACACAAATCTGAACGTATGAAGTTCGATTGGGAACCGGAATCCAGCAGGATTCGCACAACATGAGGCGTACCATCATCAGCGATGAGTTTAGCGGTAGCCGTAGGTAAGAGTACCTGCAAAGCATTCGAACAGAATGCCGAAATCGATTGGTTTAGTTCAACAGGGGTTTCTGCCGACATCGCAGATCCTGGTTGACTAGAAGAAGCATTTTGAGGTTTGTCCTCATGAAGAAGTGTGTTGTGCCTTGATTTGCACTTTCTACACGTATATTTGGAGCTACAGCGGCTCGCAAGGTGACCCTGAGTTAGGCAATTAAAGCATACACGGAGCTCTTTTGCCTTTGAATTTCTGTCAAGAGAAGACAGCTTGACAAACTTATCGCATTTGTACAAGGGATGAGATCCTTTACAAAGTGGACACGAAGGGGTACCTGACACAAATGATTTCGAATGTACCTTGGAAGACTTTTCGGGTACAAGCTTAATATTTTTTACCTCTAGAGTTTCTAGAAGATTTGCTGTGTTTTGTAGAAATTCCTTGAACTCGTCAAGATTAGGCAGGTCAGAACTTGACCGGTTTCTAAGGACCTCCCATTCACGGAATGTCGTGGGGTCCAGTTTTTTAGAAACGACATAAATGATAACAACATCTAGAAGCTCGCTTTCGGTTGCTAATGATTTGATTGCTGTAAAATGTTTGAATAACATATCGCTAATCGTACGTAATTTAGTTGCAGATTCCTTACTGCACGATTCAAGTTCGAATATAGCATTGAGGTGGTTATGAATCAGAATTTTTGGATCATTGTAACGATTACACAATGCATCCCAAGCTAGAATATAATTACTTGCAGTAAACTCTAAACTTTTTATAATTTGGCTTGCATCACCCTGTAAACTAGCCTTTAAGTAATGCAGCTTTTGAATATTAGTCAGCGTTTGATTCTCATGAATTAAGCTAATAAAAATCTCACGAAATTCCAACCACTCTGACACGTTCCCTGAATATTTGGGAATCGAAATGGTAGGAAGGCGTACAGCTCGATTATTGCAATGCGAACTGCAATTTGAATGCGTTGATCTCACGCTACCATTAGGAGATCCAGAACGATCTGGTGCAACATCAGACTGTTTGTTGTATTCATTAATCAAATATTCAGCTTGTGAAATTGCAAAATAATAAGAATCTTCAAATTCAACTTGTTGCTGCATTTCAGATTCTGTATCCTTACTGTTTTCTAAAATTTGCTCATGAACCGCATAATATTCTGATAACAAGGTGGCTGTATCATTCAATCTTTTTTGCAATTGAATAATCTGAGCGCTAGATAAGAATTGATCTTCATCATGAATTGTTTGCAAAGATTGCACGTGATTTGCGAAGCGCGTAAGCTTGCCTTTGATAGAGCCTCGTACTCTTACAAGTGGATCCATAATTGTTAAAATTAAAACAATTTAGCAGATAGAACTAACTCTCGTACGCCCCTGGTACGGAATTTTGTTTACAACGCAAGACAGCTTTGATAACGACGCGAGAATCTTGGCGCTAACGACGCAGAAAAACGACCCTGGTACAACGCGAGATGATTAACTTGTGACTGATTCGACTGCAATATGACATGCAGGGGATATCGCGAACAAACGAAATAGCTTGGCATTTCACGCAATTAAAATGTTTATATGACTCATAAACCATTTGTTTACGCAATAATACGCAGCTGAAATTATGCACATGCATAACACAGATGATAGAAAACCAAATTCATGCGTAGGAATCACAAAAAAGGGAACTTAGGCTTACATTGATATTGTTGCATGTGCCGCCTTTTTCGTTTCTGTGGTTTGAACTGCCGTCTCGTCTGCAGCTGGCATGCACACCTGCACGTTGCGGCGAGACGCGGCGTTTGGCTTTCTCGCTCTCACGCTGCTAGCACCGTATGCTGTCTTCCTTCCTCTCGTTCCTCTCGTTAGGGACGAATTTGACACGATTGAAACTGCGTGTTGTACTTACTTGCCTTGTACAACTGCGGCTCCGGGCCGATGATCCATGCGGCACGAAGGAACAATGTGGCTTTTCCGGGCTCGTACTAATCCGGCTCGAAGGACCAATGTTGGGAGCCTCTCAGTTTTCCGTTATTTGGAAAATTCCTGATTGCTAGCTCGCCTTGGAATTTAATGGACTGTATGGATTTATTTCTTCACTGAATTATACACACGTTGAAAGCAAAGGAAGTAATTTATTGCCATAAATTAACACACAAACATTTGAACATTTACAAAGAATTAGCTTTCGCGGTGCGGACCGGTTCGCGTGCTGCCACGTTGACAGAAGGAACGTAAGTAAGTTTTTAGAATCGGAAGCCCGCCCGGCACTCTACTGCGCACAGTATGAATTCAGAATGCAAGAGAGGCGGCAAAAGTTTATAAAGTCCTTAACAATGTTTGTATTTTGTAAGTTGCTATGTATTATGAACTACTTTATTCACTAGTGAATAAGGTAACTCTTTGTCCATCCTCATCATTAAAATGTTACTTTACCATAAAGATTTGCTCAGATACAATACAACTTCATAAATAGGCATTGGAATAGAAAATTATTGCACTACTATAACGAAATTCTCTTGAGAAAATATATGGAAACAGATAACAAAAACGTAAGTGTATCTAAAAAAATGTAGGTCCCACTCCGAGCTTACGAGACTCTTACTGGACAATGCCGCGACTTTAAATATTTCCAACAATTTCAACATTTTCGACTACAATATATTTTTCAAAATGTATGTTTGCCTAATCTTTTTATTGACTTTTAACCTGACCACGTCAATCATGTTGCAATAGAGATAATTAAAATTCAACAGTATTCAATTACCACATACAAATATGGAAGCATAAGGTCTGCACACTTACTTGGGTGCCTGCACGTCTTCAGCTATGAACTTCAATCTAGCCCGATATTTCTATGAAAATGTGCTTTAAAAAAAGTTGGACGTTATGACCAAAGTCGAAATTGGGCGTTGTGACCAAGTTGGGCATTGTGACCAGAATCAAAGTTGGGCGTTGTGACCAAAATCGAAATTGGGCGTTGTGACCAAGTTGGGCGTTCTGACCAAAATCGAAATTGGGCGTTGTGATCAAGTTAGGCGTTCTGACCAAAATCGAAATTGGGCGTTGTGACCAAGTTGGGCATTGTGACCAGAATCAAAGTTGGGCGTTGTAACCAAAATCAAACTTGGGAGTTATGACCAAGTTGGGCGTGGTGACCAGAATCAAAGTTGGGCGTTGTGATCAAAATCGAAATTGGGCGTTGTGACCAAGTTGGGCGTTCTGACCAAAATCGAAATTGGGCGTTGTGATCAAGTTGGGCGTGGTGACCAAAATCGAAATTGGGCGTTGTGACCAAATTGGGCATTGTGACTAGAATCAAAGTTGGGCGTTGTGACCAAAATCGAAATTGGGCGTTGTGACCAAGTTGGGCGTTCTGACCAAAATCGAAATTGGGCGTTGTGACCAAGTTGGGCATTGTGACCAGAATCAAAGTTGGGCGTTGTGACCAAAATCGAAATTGGGCGTTGTGACCAAGTTGGGCGTTCTGACCAAAATCGAAATTGGGCGTTGTGATCAAGTTGGGCGTTCTGACCAAAATCGAAATTGGGCGTTGTGACCAAGTTGGGCATTGTGACCAGAATCAAAGTTGGGCGTTGTGACCAAATTGGGCATTGTGACCAGAATCAAAGTTGGGCGTTGTGATCAAGTTGAGCGTTCTGACCAAAATCGAAATTGGGCGTTGTGACCAAATTGGGCATTGTGACCAGAATCAAAGTTGGGCGTTGTGACCAAAATCGAAATTGGGCGTTGTGACCAAGTTGGGCGTTCTGACCAAAATCGAAATTGGGCGTTGTGACCAAGTTGGGCATTGTGACCAGAATCAAAGTTGGGCGTTGTGACCAAAATCGAAATTGGGCGTTGTGACCAAGTTGGGCGTTCTGACCAAAATCGAAATTGGGCGTTGTGACCAAGTTGGGCGTTCTGACCAAAATCGAAATTGGGCGTTGTGATCAAGTTGGGCGTTCTGACCAAAATCGAAATTGGGCGTTGTGACCAAATTGGGCATTGTGACCAGAATCAAAGTTGGGCGTTGTGACCAAAATCGAAATTGGGCGTTGTGATCAAGTTGGGCGTTCTGACCAAAATCGAAATTGGGCGTTGTGACCAAGTTGGGCATTGTGACCAGAATCAAAGTTGGGCGTTGTGACCAAAATCGAAATTGGGCGTTGTGACCAAGTTGGGCGTTCTGACCAAAATCGAAATTGGGCGTTGTGATCAAGTTGGGCGTTCTGACCAAAATCGAAATTGGGCGTTGTGACCAAGTTGGGCATTGTGACCAGAATCAAAGTTGGGCGTTGTAACCAAAATCAAACTTGGGAGTTATGACCAAGTTGGGCGTGGTGACCAGAATCAAAGTTGGGCGTTGTGACCAAAATCAAAATTGGGCGTTGTGACCAAGTTGGGCGTTCTGACCAAAATCGAAATTGGGCGTTGTGACCAAATTGGGCATTGTGACCAGAATCAAAGTTGGGCGTTGTGACCAAAATCGAAATTGGGCGTTGTGACCAAGTTGGGCGTTCTGACCAAAATCTAAATTGGGCGTTGTGCCCAAGTTGGGCATTGTGACCAGAATCAAATTTGGGCGTTGTGACCAAAATCGAAATTGGGCGTTGTGCCCAAGTTGGGCGTTCTGACCAAAATCGAAATTGGGCGTTGTGATCAAGTTGGGCGTTCTGACCAAAATCGAAATTGGGCGTTGTGACCAAGTTGGGCATTGTGACCAGAATTAAAGTTGGGCGTTGTGACCAAAATCGAAATTGGGCGTTGTGACCAAGTTGGGCATTGTGACCAGAATCAAAGTTGGGCGTTGTGACCAAAATCGAATTTGGGCGTTGTGACCAAGTTGGGCGTTCTGACCAAAATCGAAATTGGGCGTTGTGACCAAGTTGGGCATTGTGACCAGAATCAAAGTTGGGCGTTGTGACCAAAATCGAAATTGGTCGTTGTGACCAAGTTGGGCGTTCTGAACAAAATCGAAATTGGGCGTTGTGACCAAGTTGGGCATTGTGACAGAATCAAAGTTGGGCGTTGTGACCAAAATCGAAATTGGGCGTTGTGACCAAGTTGGGCGTTCTGACCAAAATCGAAATTGGGCGTTGTGACCAAGTTGGGCATTGTGACCAGAATCAAAGTTGGGCGTTGTGACCAAAATCGAAATTGGGCGTTGTGACCAAGTTGGGCATTGTGACCAGAATCAAAGTTGGGCGTTGTGACCAAAAGCGAAATTGGGCGATGTGACCAAGTTGGGCGTTCTGAGCACAATCGAAATTAGGCGTTGTGACCAAGTTGGGCATTGTGACCAGAATCAAAGTTGGGCGTTGTGACCAAAATCGAAATTTGGCGTTGTGACCAAGTTGGGCGTTCTGACCAAAATCGAAATTGGGCGTTGTGATCAAGTTGGGCGTTCTGACCAAAATCGAAATTGGGCGTTGTGATCAAGTTGGGCGTTCTGACCAAAATCGAAATTGGGCGTTGTGACCAAGTTGGGCATTGTGACCAGAATCAAAGTTGGGCGTTGTGACCAAAATCGAAATTGGGCGTTGTGACCAGAATCAAAGTAGGGCGTTGTGACCAAAATCGAAATTGGGCGTTGTGACCAAGTTGGGCGTTCTGACCAAAATCGAAATTGGGTGTTGTGATCAAGTTGGGCGTTCTGACCAAAATCGAAATTGGGCGTTGTGACCAAGTTGGGCATTGTGACCAGAATCAAAGTTGGGCGTTGTGACCAAATTGGGCATTGTGACCAGAATCAAAGTTGGGCGTTGTGATCAAGTTGAGCGTTCTGACCAAAATCGAAATTGGGCGTTGTGACCAAATTGGGCATTGTGACCAGAATCAAAGTTGGGAGTTGTGACCAAAATCGAAATTGGGCGTTGTGAACAAGTTGGGCGTTCTGACCAAAATCGAAATTGGGCGTTGTGACCAAGTTGGGCATTGTGACCAGAATCAAAGTTGGGCGTTGTGACCAAAATCGAAATTGGGCGTTGTGACCAAGTTGGGCGTTCTGACCAAAATCGAAATTGGGCGTTGTGACCAAGTTGGGCGTTCTGACCAAAATCGAAATTGGGCGTTGTGATCAAGTTGGGCGTTCTGACCAAAATCGAAATTGGGCGTTGTGACCAAGTTGGGCGTGGTGACCAGAATCAAACTTGGGAGTTATGACCAAGTTGGGCGTGGTGACCAGAATCAAAGTTGGGCGTTGTAACCAAAATCAAACTTGGGAGTTATGACCAAGTTGGGCGTGGTGACCAGAATCAAAGTTGGGCGTTTTGACCAAAATCGAAATTGGGCGTTGTGACCAAGTTGGGCGTTCTGACCAAAATCGAAATTGGGCGTTGTGACCAAATTGGGCATTGTGACCAGAATCAAAGTTGGGCGTTGTGACCAAAATCGAAATTGGGCGTTGTGAACAAGTTGGGCGTTCTGACCAAAATCGAAATTGGGCGTTGTGACCAAGTTGGGCATTGTGACCAGAATCAAATTTGGGCGTTGTGACCAAAATCGAAATTGGGCGTTGTGACCAAGTTGGGCGTTCTGACCAAAATCGAAATTGGGCGTTGTGATCAAGTTGGGCGTTCTGACCAAAATCGAAATTGGGCGTTGTGACCAAGTTGGGCATTGTGACCAGAATTAAAGTTGGGCGTTGTGACCAAAATCGAAATTGGGCGTTGTGACCAAGTTGGGCATTGTGACCAGAATCAAAGTTGGGCGTTGTGACCAAAATCGAATTTGGGCGTTGTGACCAAGTTGGGCGTTCTGACCAAAATCGAAATTGGGCGTTGTGACCAAGTTGGGCATTGTGACTAGAATCAAAGTTGGGCGTTGTGACCAAAATCGAAATTGGGCGTTGTGACCAAGTTGGGCGTTCTGACCAAAATCGAAATTGGGCGTTGTGACCAAGTTGGGCATTGTGACAGAATCAAAGTTGGACGTTGTGAATAAAATCGAAATTGGGCGTTGTGACCAAGTTGGGCATTGTGACCAGAATCAAAGTTGGGCGTTGTGACCAAAATCGAAATTGGGCGTTGTGACCTAGTTGGGCGTTCTGACTAAAATCGAAATTGGGCGTTGTGACCAAGTTGGGCATTGTGACCAGAATCAAAGTTGGGCGTTGTGACCAAAATCGAAATTGGGCGTTGTGACCAAGTTGGGCATTGTGACCAGAATCAAAGTTGGGCGTTGTGACCAAAATCGAAATTGGGCGATGTGACCAAGTTGGGCGTTCTGAGCACAATCGAAATTAGGCGTTGTGACCAAGTTGGGCATTGTGACCAGAATCAAAGTTGGGCGTTGTGACCAAAATCGAAATTGGGCGTTGTGACCAAGTTGGGCGTAATGGCCAAAATCGAAATTCGGCGTTGTGACCAAGTTGGGCATTGTAACCAGAATCAAAGTTGGGCGTTGTGACCAAAATCGAAATTGGGCGTTGTGACCAAGTTGGGCGTTCTGACCAAAATCGAAATTGGCGTTGTGACCAAGTTGGGCATTGTGACCAGAATCAAAGTTGGGCGTTGTGACCAAAATCGAAATTGGGCGTTGTGACCAAGTTGGGCATTGTGACCAGAATCAAAGTTGGGCGTTGTGACCAAAATCGAAATTGGGCGTTGTGACCAAGTTGGGCGTTCTGACCAAAATCGAAATTGGGCGTTGTGATCAAGTTGGGCGTTCTGACCAAAATCGAAATTGGGCGTTGTGACCAAGTTGGGCGTTCTGACCAAAATCGAAATTGGGCGTTGTGACCAAGTTGGGCATTGTGACCAGAATCAAAGTTGGGCGTTGTGACCAAAATCGAAATTGGGCGTTGTGACCAAGCTGGGCATTGTGACCAGAATCAAAGTTGGGCGTGTGACCAAAATCGAAATTGGGCGATGTGACCAAGTTGGGCGTTCTGAGCACAATCGAAATTAGGCGTTGTGACCAAGTTGGGCATTGTGACCAGAATCAAAGTTGGGCGTTGTGACCAAAATCGAAATTGGGCGTTGTGACCAAGTTGGGCGTTCTGACCAAAATCGAAATTGGGCGTTGTGATCAAGTTGGGCGTTCTGACCAAAATCGAAATTGGGCGTTGTGATCAAGTTGGGCGTTCTGACCAAAATCGAAATTGGGCGTTGTGACCAAGTTGGGCATTGTGACCAGAATCAAAGTTGGGCGTTGTGACCAAAATCGAAATTGGGCGTTGTGACCAAGTTGGGCATTGTGACCAGAATCAAAGTTGGGCGTTGTGACCAAAATCGAAATTGGGCGATGTGACCAAGTTGGGCGTTCTGAGCACAATCGAAATTAGGCGTTGTGACCAAGTTGGGCATTGTGACCAGAATCAAAGTCGGGCGTTGTGACCAAAATCGAAATTGGGCGTTGTGACCAAGTTGGGCGTTCTGGCCAAAATCGAAATTGGGCGTTGTGACCAAGTTGGGCATTGTAACCAGAATCAAAGTTGGGCGTTGTGACCAAAATCGAAATTGGGCGTTGTGACCAAGTTGGGCGTTCTGACCAAAATCGAAATTGGCGTTGTGACCAAGTTGGGCATTGTGACCAGAATCAAAGTTGGGCGTTGTGACCAAAATCGAAATTGGGCGTTGTGACCAAGTTGGGCGTTCTGACCATAATCGAAATTGGGCGTTGTGATCAAGTTGGGCGTTCTGACCAAAATCGAAATTGGGCGTTGTGATCAAGTTGGGCGTTCTGACCAAAATCGAAATTGGGCGTTGTGACCAAGTTGGGCATTGTGACCAGAATCAAAGTTGGGCGTTCTGACCAAAATCGAAATTGGGCGTTGTGATCAAGTTGGGCGTTCTGACCAAAATCGAAATTGGGCGTTGTGACCAAGTTGGGCATTGTGACCAAAATCGAAGTTGGACGTTATGACCAAAACGGTGGTTTAAGTGGCGCCGATATCTCTCTCCTATAACAGGAGTCGGTGGGCGTTGTGACCAAGTTGGGCGTTGTGACCAATAGCGTTTTTGGGCGTTATGACCCAGTTGGGCGTTCTAACCGAAATCAAAATTGGGCGTTGTGACCAAGTTGGGCGTTGTGACCAGAATCGAAGTTGGGCGTTATGACCAAATCCTGAGTTGGGGTTTGTGACCAGTGGGCTTTGTGTCATAGCCTCATTTGTTTTGCCGAACTTCTCAAGCACGGAGGACAGACCAGAAGATGCTAGCAATAATCCAGAAAAATGGTTGTTCCTTTAATATAGCACTTGGGGAAGCCCCAAAAACCGCGCCCATTGAGAGTTGTGAAATCATCGGCGGAAACAGTGGAAGTTCATCCGGTTAAATCTAAACTTAAAATATGTAAAAGTCGTTATTCAATAAGTAGTGATGATACTACCATGCTGCGGGAATATATAACACAACTACGATCTTAATTACAAGACAAAATATGCAAAGGGAATGATGCTATAGCTATACGGTACGTTCGAGGCACGCCGATGATAATTTCCGCAAAAATTAAGAACAGATAAAATTACATCTTTTACAGCTTTACGTATCTATTACACTAATATTGATTAATTGAATTCCAAGTTTCCCGAATTCTTAGCTTTTGTTCATGCTCATCAGTCTACTTGTTCTTTGATCATACTTTCTTCGTTTATGCAATAAGTGGCAATTCCATCGATAGAACATTAAACTACAAATTCTCACCAATAATTAATAGTTACAAACTGTACTGAATAAGCTTCTGTGCGATTCTAACCTTGGATTGTTTGTTAAGAACGAAGTATGAGTCACCCGTGTGGAAGGTGACCACGGTTTTTTCTCCAAACGGCAAATCTGTCGGCCGGAGGAACAACCGTCCGTGTGAAAGAGGGCATGCGTTTTTCAACCTTTTCTGGTGAATTGAAAGAAGTAACGGCCGGGCACAATGACGGACGTACCAAACCGCGCTCTTACCTTACATGTTGTACTCGTGCGCTTGCAGTTGACCTACTTAATGCTATATCGCATAGGTCTTAACCAGAGTGATGTTCTTGTTAAAACTGAATTTCAACTTAGACAGCATAGTATTGGTAGAAGGGGGAGTGGGTATTTATCTACAAAGACTGTGCGGTCTAGGCCGAAATTCAATTTTAACTGGAATTATTCGGATAACCGCGAAAACTTCAAACGATATATAATTTAAATCCCCTAAAATGTATTGGTCGATTCCATCTGATTCCCCCCCCCCCCTGTTTGTGGAGTTAGATGTTTCCCATACGCAAAACAATACATTTCCGGTCTCACTCTTGCCCCAGAAACAAATTACAGTAGTTCTGTCGTTCCGACGGACATCTTCGGGAGTTACTTTGTGCTCCAGGTCTGGAGAAACCCCTCCCCCCCCCCCCATCAGGTAAGCTTCTTTAAAACTCGCTACTTCAAGCTGCAGACTTGCTGTGCCTTCAAGTCGAAGTTGTTAACACCTTGAGATAAATATTCTCTGCATAGTTCCTATTGCGCTTGTAGTTCATGTATGTTCATAGCTTTCGTTTCTTCCTAGTCCTTAGCTACGTCCCTATGTATAGAATAAGACTTAAATTGTGACCAACCTATTAGGTTTGATACGTACAGCTTGTAACAGTGACGTCACCTTAGGACCATTTTCTTTCATTGCATATTAAACGTTAACAGGTAGGTCAGTTCGTACCTTTAGCAACTTCAACGACCTCCCTTCCGGGGTCATTCCTTTTGGATTATAGAATGGCAATCATCTATGACAGTGAGAATCAAATCCATTAGCACCCATATGATAACATAATTCACACCTGCTTTCGACGTTTCTCTTGAGTTTATTTAGAGAAAAACAGCGATGATTGGTGGAGGCATTTTCGATTTTATTATTTGTCATATATCCATTTTAAATTGCAACAGGCTACTAATCTACAATGCCGAAGTAAATTTCGTTTTGTAGTTAGGTACGCAGAATTTCACATAGACCTGCGGTTAACGGAAACCTATGTATCGTAGGGCTATCTATCATTGCACAACCATCCTGTAAAGTAATGGTTATCGCCAATGAAGCCCTTTGAGCTGCTGCTATCCGTCCTGGTTTGGTTTTCAAGCCACGAGTCCCATTTATGAGTCCGCTTTCGGCGCTCAACTTTTGACTGCGTTTAAACTAATTTCCGAAAGATTTTGCGCAACGCTCGGGGTCTATGACTTGCTTTGATTTTTACATCATGCCTTCGATTGAATTACTACACCAGCTAAGTTGAATCTTGTACTGCATAGGTAATTTACCGCCAATTTAAATATCCCCCATGTACCCGAAGCTAAGTTTGGACGAGTAAATTACCATCTATTTTTGTATGTATAAGTAACATAGCCGCTGTGAAGTAAGTTTTGGGACATATTTTCGTTAGCAATGCGATAACGCCTTAGCGTCAATTGTAACATAATATGTAAACATTTTGCTTATCGCGCGACGTGACGTTACAAAAAACAAGTACAATTCTTAAAAATTGCTTTGGTTGCCCTTCTGCATTGCGGTTACAGCTTCAAGACTGTCCACTTACATGTAATATCATGAATTTTATCTTAAGAGTATGTCTACATCTATTGTGTGATTTTATTTTGTAAAGCACAATACAGTTCCGTGTATTTTGAAATCAAATGGGCTACTTCAAAGATCGCGAAATAAGGTAGGTTCCAAATGTAGGAGCTGAGCACCGCACACTATTTTCCATAACCGACGAGGTTTTCTTGCTGCAACCTTCAAGGCCATCACTGGAACCTACCCCACCAGGTGGCATCTTAAAATAATAATTATCCCCGTATCTTGCAAGGTACAATTACTTTGACTATCGAACCCCTTTTTATTTAACTCTACATCCTACTCTCATCCCACTGATCGCACCGCTCTAAGCTTGTTACATGCCGTAAACTGATATTTACGGGTAACAACTGTTACTTTTAATAGTAATTCAGTTGACTAGGTGAAAATAAAATTATGCAGTGGTTCAAAAGATTTCAATTTAGGCTAGTTGTTTCTGTATTGAAATAAACACCTCTTTTAATTTAATCACTAATTTATTAAAGTGCTAAGAACAAGTTTGTAAAATACAACTCAAAAGGGACGACCGCATTCTTGGACAGTTGTTGTTCCAGATCGTCCTACTTGCACTTCATCTTTAACCAGGAATTATGTTTTACACAAATCAGCAGTTTAAACACACTAGTTTAGTAAATGGTGACACGTATCGTTTAGTTATACTATAGGATAGGTTCTATTTTCTGACGTAATTAACGAATGATTGCAAACAAAGAAGCTTTACAAACAATTTATTAAATAAAAGAACCAACTTGCTATCGCACTTTGTAATGGTTCAAGGGATTCGTTTTCAAGCAGCTTGGCCCGACTATATGGGCCAGGGAAACTTCGCCAGCAATCTAGGCGACGCGACACAGTGAATCCAATCGCACCACTTGATTTTTTATTTGCAACTCCCAAAATGAATCGGTATTCTCAATGTTACATACAGTGTAGATGTGGGCCTTGAATAGGGCTGCCATGTTTTGTTTTGCAGGACTTAAACCACAGCTTTTATTCCTTTGACCCACATTGGTGACTGTAGCACTAACGCTATGGCAAGTTTATAAAATTCAAACCCTGGAGTGTTGTAACACTTTTGTTGGAAATTTATGAAATGGAATTGAATTTTATAAAACCCCAGACCGTTATCGATGTTAATTTACTTATAAATCAAGAAATTAAAGACGGTTTCGATTAAAATCTAATACAGAGCAGTGCATAAAAATATTTAGAAATGTTCAACCGTCAAACCATAAGTTACTTCGAGATTACGTTTTCAATTTTTATAGCTGCGTAAATAAATTAGAGCATTTGAACGAAATACACATTAATTTATATGATGCTTGTGGAAGAGCAAGATGAAAATACGTGAAGTTATAAAATTTCTGATAAATAGCCAAATATCTATAGGGTCTACTTTCATTCCTGTAACCTATAAAATGAAAGTTATAAAGTCAGGTTAAGAGATACCAAAACAGCAAGATGTATGTTGAATTTGAAATTACACTTTGACATTTTGCTGCGAAAAAAACCTGAGGAAACGCAATAGAAACAATTTTCGCAATTCTAAGAAGCTGTGTTGCTGCAATACCAGAATATAAACTAAGTAAGTGAACAGCTACTTCGATTACTATTTCTTCATCAGGAAGTGCGGCTTCAATTATTGAAAAAGCAAAAGTGTGAACTACAAATGATTTTTAAGCAACGCGAAAGAAATATTCGTTGCAGGAAAACATCAGTAAATGCATGATAAGTTTAATTAGAGCACATTATATTCCATAACCACTTAAAAGAAAATATTCAACTTGATCTAGTACAAAACATTAAAACATAAAGAATGAGTTCCATCATGTAATAAGTAAAATTAACCACATACAACAATTCAATATATCTTCGAGAAAAAACTACTGTTGCTAATTTCTGAAATACATATTAGATAGCAATATTGCACCCCAAATGCTTGTAGGATGGATAATTTTAATACCATGGTGATCGCTGCAAAAAACAGGGAAATTAAATACGAAACTGGGATGGGTTACGTATGTGGAAGCTGTTTTGGTGGTCAGTCGTAGTCCGCTAGTTGATTTTGAATCCAGGGGTAAATTTAAGGTTATCTTCATTTTTAATTATAATTCAACTAATTTAGTTTATCTTGCCATAAGATAAGTAATACATATTTAAAACAACGAAGAGTATGGAACTATTAGTCCTTAGTTGCGGTGGATATTTTTACTCTAGCTTGTGTCTCTTGAGCTAAAAACTTTTCATTTCTGGAGAAAATTGTACACAGGGCAATGTTATTACTGAATTTCCATATCCACTATATATTACTGACTATTTAGTTCACCTGCCATCTGTCAAAAGTGGACCAATGAAAACGTCAGATTTTGTATTTTCTAGCCAAACAAAATAAATTGTAGTGACTATTATTATACTAGTACTCAAGCGACGGTTTTGAACAAAGTAAAATATTTATTGAAGATGTTTACACAAATTGTATTGCAACATGTATAAGTAATTGTCGAGTCTTTTTAATTTTGAAATTGGGTTTGGTTCACTGAATAGTCCGAATACTATTCGTAGTCAAAGTTAGGTAGACTATTTTTGGGGTGGTATCACTCATGTTCATTGCGTGTGCAATTTGTACCCACACGCAACGTTGTTGACGATAAAGTAAAATTTTTAAATAAATAAATTGATTCACCCTTCAAAATTGAGCCAAATCAACTGCGTATGTCCAAACAACCGACACATTTTAACATGTTGAGCCCACTAGACCGGATCCCGTTAAAAATTTATTTGGCATGAGTTTCCAGCTAAACCAGTGCAGCGTGAAAATCCTTTCACTTGAAATTCCTACGCGGACACGAGTCAGACCAAAAATCGCGGAAATTTTTCCTGTTTACTGTTAAAAATTAATTAAAGCTCTTCGCTTTCCCTCCGCAGTAAATCACAAACCGATGCCTGGATTTTACGGCTCATTTTTACGGCCGCGAATGCGTCCGCATTTCTCTTGCGTAATTCTCACATGAGAGCTCCAATTACGAAGGCGTTGCAGAGAATGCGACGACATAGGAAGCCATACAAACGACCTAATTAGCATCCGCTGCAGCGGAAAAATCGCCGAAAGGTCACATAATCGCGATAGTTTCTCTAAATTAATGCAGGTATGGCGAAATTGAAACGCTCTCTTTAACTTTATGATTTTAACTCTTACGTTATAATCGCTAATTGAAATGTATAATGCCATGTGAGACCGCGGCGAGTACCTGCAAATAAAACGTGTTTTAGCGTAAGCCGGCTTGTAATAGCAAAATTGACAGATGATATGGAAATTTCTAACTCGGCAGCGGTTTATTTTCAATAAATTTCCACAAATCGACAGTAAACGGTGCGGTTTTGTAACTCTTCGATTGGTTTGCTATCCACTTCCGCATCGCAGGCTCGGAAGATAATGAATAAACAGAAGTGAAGATAGTGCTACCCTTAATCCTTTGTATTACTAATCTATTGTGCGTTCTAGCCGATTAAACTACCCCTGTCGCTAAGCACAAGCTGTAACCATAAGCGTCGAATTTGTAGGGATTTAAATTATATTGTCTCTAATATTGCATCTTTTTTGTTATACACCAAATTTGTAAGGTTGTGTTTCAAACTGGCCTCTTACATTCCACAAGGTTCTATTTCATATTTCGGAAAAAGGACAGTATTCTGGGTACATCAGCCCAACGTAAGTGTCTGAATCGTGAATAAGACAGTAAATTTAATCTATAAATTAATTATCAATTTTTAATTTACATGAAGAAACCATTAAAAAAATCTGGTGTGATTTTATAATTAGCCAAAAATTTGATTTAAAATGTTTTAAGCATTTGTCAAAATTTTTCAAAAATTACAAATTCTGCAAAAACGGTACAAAATAGAGCGTTAGTTGAAGAGACAAATTTTCTCTAGAATTTTAAGCTGAATTCAAAAATGTAATAATATACCGGGTGTTCTATTTAAAATAAGAGTTAATAAAAAAATAGACAAAAAAACAAAAGAAACCCATTTTAGAAGTATTCAACTGGAAAATCACCTATCTCACATCAATACACATTCAAAATGTAATAAAAATGTAAAGTTTAAAAAAAATCGTTAAAGCCGTTTTTGAAAAAATCGAAAAAAACTGAAAAATTACAAGAGTAAACACCTACTTCCGGTTATGCGATTTTCTTCAAAAGCTTGCTGTCGCATCCACATAGTACACAAAACATACAGTGTGTTTCACTTTACATGGAAGCACCCCTGTATTTTCTTTGTTTTTGTATAAATCGATTTAAATTTTTTACCTTTTGTACAACTCACCAAGAGGCATCTATTCATGTCTTTGAGCGCAAATGACGTTATTAGCCTGGTCTACTACGATCAAGAACATGGGTCGCATTGTCAATATTTTGCATCGCATTAGAGTTACAGCAAAAAGTTATTAAGAAAAGTGGTTTAGAATCAAAAGAATACCCCAGATACCGATTTTCGTTTAATAATTCGAATTTTTAATTTTTATCCATAAATTTGTCAAAGTCCCAAATTTCAACTTTTAATTTGGTATCAAATGGTGCCATGGAGAAACAACATTTTTATTATTGTTGCAAACGTCATTAACTAAATGGCTGAATTACGTTTAACTGTTGAATTATAGAAAGTCAAGGAGATTCAAAAAATATGTGGAAAATTATTAAACATATAATCAAAAAACCGGAAGCAGAATTTACACCGAAAAACATTGTATTCCAAGGAGTAGAAGTAACCGATTCCAAAGAGATAGCTGAAAATTTTAACCAATACTTCATAAATAATATTGTCGACATAAATCATGATATACTAAACACTAATTTTGAAAAGGTATTCATACCTGATCTTGTTAACGTTTTTAAATTTAAGGATATCTCTTTAATCGATCTTGAGAAAACAATAACGAGCATAAAAAGAAAGGGTAGCACAGATGCATTTCTGTTCAGGTTCTAAGAGATGCATTGCCAATTATATGAAATTCTCTGGTAAAATTAATAAGTGAGTCGCTAAAGAGTGAAATTTTCCCAGAATCCTGGAAGAAACTCAAAGTAATTCCTATCAGAAAAATTGTGGGTACAAAGAAATGTGAAGAATTTAGACCGATTAATACGTTGCCCGTGTACGAACAAATTAAAAAACAAATTCAAAGACCAGTTGCAGGAGTTTATCGAAGCAAATAAGATTATGTGGCAAACACTCCGGATTCAGAAGCAAGCATTCGTGAGAAACGGCATTAAATCTAGTTTTAGCGAATTGTAAAAGTGAACTTGATCAATAGAAAAGTGTAATGGACGTGTTTCTAGATTACAAGCGTGCTTTTGAAACAACCGATTGAAAAAATTTTATTACAAAACTGGACAAATATGGAATACAGGGAATCGAGAAACAATGTTTCGAGAGTTATCTATCTTCGCGAACCCAAACAACTGTGTATGATGAAGAGGAATCGACGGAAATTCTTAACACATTGGGGGTTCCTCAGGGATTCGAATTAGGTCCATTACTATTTCTACTGTACATCATTGATCTGGAAATAAATATCCAACACTGCTCGCTAAATTTGTTTGCTGACGACGCATTAGTTTGGGTAACTGCGGAAAATACTACTGATGCCGTCAACAAAATAAATACAGATCTTGAAATAATATCACAGTGGTTACAAATCAATAAACTAAAATTAAATATTACCAAAACCAAGTGTATAATTGTGTCAAATAAAGTTAATAGTGAAAATATAACTGTTAAAGTAAAAATAGACGGTCTAGAAATATAAAAAGTGCCTGAAATTAAATATCTGGGAGTTATTATAGATAATAGAATTACTTTTCGTAGTTATATAAATGTTACAATTAAGAAAGTTGCTAAAAAATTGGATTTTTGGGAAGGATAGCTAGTACACTAAGTATTCATGCTAGAATTCTAGTCTATAAAAGCATTATTGCGCCACACTTTGATTATTGTGCCAGTATCCTTTCTTTGTTACGAAGCGGATTTGCAAAAGTTGCAAAAACAACAAAACAGAGCGATGCGAAATATTTTACCATGTTCTAAATATACGAATATTAAGTTAATGCTAAATACGTTACAGTGGCTAAGTATCAAAGAGCATTATTTATTTTAACACAGTGGTTTTGGTTTACAAAGCTGTTAATAACTTATTACCAAATTATATGTCGGATCATTTGATACTAATTGCTGACGTTCATCAATATAAAACAAGGAATCGATTTGATTTTAGGCTGCCTAAATTAAATAAAGCAAGTACACAGTTCTCTGTATTACAAGGGACTAAAAGTCTATAATTCGCTTTCTCAAGATGTAAAAAAAATTACAAACATTTATAGTTTTAAAAAATATTTAAGCAGCTATGTGAAACAATACTATTAATATTATGTTATTAATGATAAATAAGTTAAGATATAATAATCATTATTCTATGTACTAGTATATTATACTAAATAAATGAACTTACTTACTGACTTACTTACTACTTAAAAATAATTTTTAAGGAAATGATAAATGTGGAGATTTTTTTCAAATGCAGAAAAAAGAAGTGAATGAAATTATAGAAACGGATAAAATAAAACAGGACGAATGAGTTGAGTAATTTACAATTTTTGTAAAGCTTACAATGTGCAACCCGAGAGCAATAATCTACAGATAAAGAGTGAAAGACAAGCAACTGTACAGGATCAAGAGTTTTAGAGGTCATACGGAAACTAAAAAACAAGACACAGAAAAGGAGAATACCTGCATCTCTAATCAAAGCAATCGAAGATTATTATACTTGAATAATATATTAAAAATTAAAGCACATGAAGAACTATCAGATCACGTATCAGTTAATGAAGTTATTGAACAGGGAGGAATGGTGATCTTTATTACTATTTATGATTATGCATGCAATCATATAAATTGCCAACAACTCTAAAGAATATTTTAATGGCAATGAAAGTATAACAGGTGAATCGTATAATATAAGCACTGTCGGAGTCAAAACAAGAATAATAATGATTACTAAGGCGCTAATAAGGTGCAAGTAATCGATTAACAATCAGGTAATTGAACACGTTGTGAGTATTAATTACTTAGGCTCCAAAGGAAGTAGTTACGGAAACACAAGTGAAGGTCTGTAAGGGAAATAATTGAGAACGCCAGAAAAGTATCGGGTTGTTTGAATGTAACGATTTGCAAGAACAAATATTTAAACACAGCGAGAAAACAGAACTTACAAAACCGTAATTAGATCATTTATAACATATCTCGTCCAAAAAAAAAAGTAGAGAGGGTAGGTAAAATGCAAAACATGTTTCAGGGCTGCAAAAAAAGAGCTTCAATAATATACTTCCGCAACTTAATGTATTTAAACTACGTTAAGACAATACTTATTTCGCGTTAATATATAGGGGCAGCATGTAACACAATTTAGTTTAGATTTGGTAGCATCAAGCATTGCAGCAAGCTAATTTAATATACTGAGTGGTGCCATACACAACGCAGCATATGAATTACAACATTAAACTTTTACAGTCCAAATATTTGATACCTTAATTATTTATTAAGAAACTGCATTGATATCTTTTAGAGAGAGAAAAATACTGCATCAGTGTGTGTTATCGTTTACAATTGTCCATTTTCCAAAAAAATCCCCCATTTCTATCCCATTCCAACCCTCCATACGGTAGATACTCAGACATCCCCGCTCCGTACATGATATTAATGTCTAAATACCTGATACATTTAGAATCGGTTCCTACATATTTTTCACCCATATATAGATTATTAGCTTTAGCGTATCGATTCGAACACTGTGCTAACCCTCCTCTAATACCCCTCTCTGTAAATAACAGTTGATCTACATCTGTCAGCAGCTCAAGTTGTTAAGTCATTTTGCGGTTGTAGATGCATAATTGCATTTCACGCCTTTAGGGCAATTTGTTGCTAGGTTAAAACCATTTTCAATCTTTGCGCACAAGTGCAATCTGATCTTCCGCACATTTGATTCAGGTCATTTTGGTATTTTAAATAGCCACCTAGGCTTTAGGGCAGCGTGCCCGTATGCTAAACCCTTTTAGTTCTTTATTTGGCTCCATCGCCTAATTCCAGAATCACGATGTCGCACATATTTAGCTCCAAAAGCAGTATTTTTCGTCGGTTGGAGCTCCCCTCTGATGGCGTTTTTCCGAATTCCGAATCTTCTAGAAAGCACGCCGTTGAGGCGTGATGCCATTGGTGCCGGTATTAATTTGTTTCATTTTATCGCCCCGCGATTGGCTGCCGAGGTTTAGTCACGTGGGGACGCGATCAAGGTGACCTTTGCCAACGCTTTCCTCTGGGCATTCAGCCGAGAGCCGTCGAACGAACAAGTGGTCGGATAGTGTGTGAGTTCGTGCGACGCTCCCGCCCTTGGCGGGGGCGTCAGCCTTTTTCCCGTCAAGTGCTGCTTCAGCAATTATGTGACAAACTGTTTCGCCTTAAGGGCAGTTGTCCGCAGCCCGTTGCAAAGAACGCTCGTGTGGTGGTGGTGGGTCGGAGTTTTCGAATTGTCTTCGGCGTAGCGTGGGTGTTTGGAGCCCCGTTCCTGCTTTCGTAAGTAAGGGGTCGTGCCCCCTTCATCTCGACCTACGAGGATCTGTTCCGCAGAACGAAAGTGCCCCATTTTTCGTCGTCCCGTTGTACGCGTCCTGGACGCGTCTCACGTCGCCATTAAGGCGGTTGTGCACTCATCCCTATAGCCGTTGTAACATCGAAGGTACCTGCCACCTACGACTGCAGCCTGTCGCAACTCAACTGTACCAGGCTCCCTCGCCGCCTACGCATTAAGGTATGTGTCTTTAACCTGATTACCGCTGTGAACGCGAGTGCTAATTTAATCTTCGCTGTCCGCTGCATAAGGCGTCGCGCCAGCATATTGGTGCATTCCTTCAGAATTGCAGACTGTCCATATCGCGAGTGCTAATTTAATCTTCGCTGTCCGCTGCATAAGGCGTCGCGCCAGCATATTGGTGCATTCCCTTCAGAATTGCAGACTGTCCATATCGCGAGTGCTAATATAATCTTCGCTGTCCGCTGCATAAGGCGTCGCGCCAGCATATTTGTACTCATTACTACTCATTCCTGCTCATTACTGCTCATTACTGTTCATTACTGTTCATTACTGTTCACTACTGTTCAACATCTGTCGCTAAGTTTAGAGCGCGCGTGCCAGCTGGTGCCCTTAATTATAGTCTAAGTATAGATATAGGGCGACGCACTCTGCCGCCCCATTGTAACCCGAAGTTCAATACATGATTGGTTAGTTAAGGGAATTATTGTTTTGTTTCGACTTGTGCATGTTCTGTTACAGATAGACGCCCCCTTCATTGTACTGATTATTGTACGACGGAACGAGGGAGCTTTGAGCGTACAGGTGGGTGAGACAGCTGCGTAGTCGCGGTCGGATTGACACCTAATTACAATCCTTGCATAAGGCAATCCCGAACTTGTTATTTGACCTTGCAACTCTTGAGTAATCCTATTGGCGGAGTATTTTGCATGCTTCGCTCCCGTCTAACCGTCCAGGCCCGGTTAGCCGGGTTAAGACAGGCTTGGTGGCGCCCTCATGATTTCGACATACCCTGTATATATTATGCCACCACACGCTTGCCCAGAACGTATCGTGTGACTCACGCCCGACTCCCTGAGCGTCCCAGCCGTGGCCTTTTAGCCTATTTCGAACCGATTTCAGGGCAAGTGTGCCAGTTTTTCAGGACTGATTCCGTGGTGCGATGCTCACCTTGGGTGGGTGTCGTAAAGTTCTTTTATTACCGTAACAGGCTTGCAAGGCAATAGGAAAAGAATTACTTATTCACATAGCTGCGCTAGTCACCCTTATGCTGTGCATCAACACTACAACCATGCCCGTGCAACCTTCAACGGAAGGTGTTGGGTCTTTCAGAAATGTCGATGGCGAGAAAGGTTAATATGAACAACTGCATGCGACATCTTTGCAACAGACGAGATCAAACATATCCATGCTTAAAATGGACAGGTAACTTTGAGAATATGTCTTAAAGTCTTAATTTTTGTGCTGTAGGTTCTTAGCAGATACAAACTGGCCCATGGTACATACAGCTACGGTTTTGAAACATCCCTATAAAATCAGTTATGAAAGCGACAAGGAAGAAGAAAATTATCTTGGTCTTCGTCTAACGGTTTGCCCTGATTGTCAGAAAGAAGTTCCTAATAAGGCAAGGTTTTATTTCTAAATTAAAACATTTTAAATAACATTTTGTTAATTAAATGCTAAATCGAAGATTATGGTCTTATGCTTTACAATTTACCAATATTAAAATATTTGCCAGCTATGTTATAACGGGTGGCCAAGATAAAAGAGGTCCCGTGTCCTGTACCATACTGAAAGCGATATTGAGCGCTCGTGCGGGATCACGTTATGTCCAGCGGCCATTTTGTGTTAACTGTGTATTGCTCAGTGTTGCGTTGTCACTTGTTAATAACGGTTGTGAATACAGTTCTGCAGATTTTAAATAAAAATATAATATTAATTTACCTTTCTGTATTCACACGGGACCTCTTTGATCTTGGCCACTCTGTATTATTAATTTACTAGTACTAGTGATGAATCTGAGAAAACGAATACTGACTATTATATAATTTTCATACTTTAGGGAGGCAAGAATGAGGATTTTAAAGACTAAAAAGATATCATATTCTCGGCAGTACAAAAACGGAATGTTATCTAAAGAAGGAATTCGTGTGTTGACTCAAGCTGTCGAAACAGCAATGGACACCCCCAAAGCTCACATCGAGCTGGAGGGTCTACATAAATGTGTTAAACGACAGGTGACAAATCTATTTTCATATTTCTATAGTACTGACATAATTTTTACCAGGGTTTTGTACATTATACCAGAAGGAGGTTGCTCGCTGGTTTTTTAAGAAGAGCGAAAACACTGTTAAGCCACCTCGGAAATATTGGCGTAGAGTTTGTTACCACATTATTATGCACTCTGCGTTTGACATATTTATTTATATATGCGTTGTATTGAACGTGATCCCTATAACTATAGAAATGTGCATGCAACCAAAGACTGGAAGCAGCTTCAGCACTGGCTTAAAGATAACTAACACAATCTTTTATCTAGTATACTTTGTAGAATTTATTCTCAAAATTTATGGATATTCGTGGATCTATGTCTGCCAGCACGGTTTTAAAACATACTTTGCGTAAGGATTACATTCAAGTAAATAAATATCAAAAGATTATTCTTACAATTTTAGCTCCTACTGGAATATCTTCGACTTCTTAATACCTTGCTCTGCTACAGTTGATTTAACCATGGATTATGTAGATCTCTTTTCCACTACTTTCAACAAATCTGACAACAAAGCTTCTCAAATAACGCTGATTTCTAAACTAATAAGAGTAATCAGATTGATACGTTTATTTAGATTATGCAAAGCTTGGTATCCCAAACTGATCCGGTACTGTGATTCAAAAATTGATAAGCACCTAGCATTTGCATATGATGTTGGAAAGGTATTTCACTTAGCACGTAGTGTCCGTAGAATAGCCATATCTTTTTCTAGGGTTTTGTAACGACCGAGGAAGAAGATTCAGACATGCTCATACAAATGATAGACAACCGGGCAATCGGAGAAGATTGTCGACAACGCATGGAAGCTGATCGACTTGCAATTACTAAGGAATTGGGACTGGTTCAGAAAGATAGGCCTTGGATTGCTATCACTGTTAAAACTAGACAGGCAATACGAGCCACATTGAATAGCATAGCGGAAGAGGTGGTAGAATTAAAGGGATCTGGTAAGTCGAAGATGTTAACGCAGTACTATGTAGGTAGATAGGGAAGGTGGAAGTTGGTGAAAATGTTTAGAACCAAATATCTATATATTTGAATAAATGTAAACTTCCATTTATAAAACATTCAACAAAGATTCTAATTTAGGATAGGTTGACGACGTTGAATACGGAATTCTGATGGAATCCTTAAATGAACGAATGAAGTTTATTCGAACTAAAGTCAAGTCCGTTCAACCAAGTCCCCCTAAAACAATGTTTAGGAAGTTCCGTGGATGACAGATGATGAATCACTCGCTGACTTTCTTTATGAACACGTAACCAAAGTGTTTGACCAGGGTGATGTTGTTTGCAATGATGGACAGATGTCTGATGGGGTCTATATTATTGTAACAGGTATTTTATAACTACTAATTTAAAAAATCGATCATAGTTCTTTATTACATACAAATTTACACATGCATTTCTCTAGGACTATTTAAACTAACGTATTTTCCAAAAAGGGAAGTACTGGATCGCTTAGTTGACTTCGGTGGTCTCCCAACGACTGATTATATTTCATCCACAAGATTTGACGAAAAGGTTAAAGACTATATCGTCTCCAGAAACTGCATCGGAGAGTTGAGTGCCCTTACCGGTCGTTCGTACAATTGCATGAAAACTGCAGATACTTCCAGCCAGGCCTACATTCTTACACATGATATTATGAAACAAGCATTTCAAAGAAGTACAGATCCCATTAACGGGTATGTCGCCCCGTGAATTTCCTGTTCTTCATTTGGCTAGCATTTTTGCTTTCTTTCAGGTTGGAGTCATAGATGTGGAAATCCATTTCAATACGGTTAGCAACGTCAGTTTTAATGGATACTCCAGCTTACCAGACATTTACACAGGAAAAGATTCGATTTCAACTAGAGACGGTTTTTATACCAAAATTGTCCAATTACAAGATATTCTCCGTCAACGATATGATGGAAGATATAGTTTTAATTGAAGGCGTTGCATTCGATTATAATACTAGGAATTGCTATACAGCTCTTTGCTATATTCCCAGGTAACGATTTGGTTGGTATTTCGTGGAAACTTTAATTATTTAGTGAGTGGCATTATAATCAGTCTTACTTTTCAGAACCGTTCAGAAAATAGTTTTACCAAAACGTAGCTACATGAATTTTCAAACTACAATAGAAACAAAGTTGTTGATAATTTCTGCTAAAGATGTGGATGAATTTGATATTATGGATAAGGAAGAAGAAATTTCTGAAATGGTAAGTCATATAAACAAAACCAGTTAACGGAACATTTTACATGAACTAAACTTTAGGTCTCAACCTCTTCGTCTAAATGTCTTCAACATGTTGTACAGGATAGACAATCAAGATTAAAACGCAGAAGAAAGCGCCAGACCATGTTCTCCATGGGACATCGTCGAGTTAAATATGGAGAGTCGCATACATCAGCTACGCAATCACCATTTATGACCAGAAGCCGTATTACAAATGTAAGGGCTCAGTGTTTTGATAAGTTGCTATATAACTATCTTTATGTTTCCAGACAAGCAATTTAGCTGATGAAACAGAAATTAGAAATATTAACATGTATGACCAAGAAGGAAACGCTGTTTTTGACAGCTACATTCTAAACGAAAGACAGGCATCGATTTTGGATCACAGGATAAATAAGCCTACAACAGAAAAGAGTATGCCTCAACACCGCCCATCAGCCTAAGAAAAACCTTCAATGAAGGAAACGACACCAGACACACAAGAAACACCACCTGTACAGGAAAATCATGACGAATCAAAGGATGGCAATGAAAGCGTTCATGAAAAACCAAACCCAGGACAACAAAGTACTTCAGCTAAGAAACACAGTGAAAATCACAGCCTTGACGAAGCTCAATCAAATGGGCAAGGCAAATCTGAGGAGCAAAATGGCTTGTCAGAAAAAAGTATCACTTCCAGTGACCTTTTAAGACCACCTCCGTCTCGGAAAAGATCTTTGAAAAGCAGCACTGACTTAGAAAGCATAATGGAAAGCCAGCAGGCAGAATCGGAATCCCCCGATGAGCAATATCAAGATGAGGAATCCGATCAAGAACTCCCCATTAAGAAAAAAGATTCAGGAAAAAAGTAGATTAACAAAATTAATAAGTTTGTTGGTTTCGACAGCTAGGTATGTTTCTAAGAACATCAAAGTGTCATCTCTTATAAATCAAGAAATATAAAGGCATATAGGGACAAACAATGTTATAACAAACAACGTGACAGGAACAAAAAGAAACTTAACTCCTGTAAACAGGTTTTGCTGTGTCTGAAAATTATGAAGCACATTATTATCATCGAATTGTATTTAAGCTTTGGAAATTTTTCTCATAAGTGCAACATAATATATAAAATAGAAGCTTCTTTATTTAATTAGTGATGACCTTCTGTGAGTTTCTATATGAAGGATACGGAAGATTTTAAATATCGAAATTTACCATTGGTTAAATACTTACAATAATTGAAAATTTGCGTAGGAAGTTAACTTTATAATACTGATTTCCATTAAAATGTTGTTAATAGTTTGAATCTTCTTTTACCAGAACATTGAGCTCTTCAGTAAATTACTTTGTAATATATACCTTATAAACTCATTTTTGTAAATAGCAGCTGAATAAGAATTATCTGTATAAAAAACACCATGTCTGTTTGTGCATAATCGGAAGTTGTTCTTAGAATATTGTAATAATAACCATCTCTGTTGTTAGATGTAAAATAAAGAAATTCAAAGAATGGTCTTGGCATCTATCAATATGTCTTACAAGTTTATCTACGAATTAGTTCCTAGTTGATTGCAAAGCTGTCTTGGGGAGTGATTATAGGGTTTTAAAGTTTTAAAATGCAGTAATTTTTGAAAATACCAGTCCATATTTTTGCTTCAGTTTTGTCGACCATATCCACTATTTTAATATCACTTCTGCAAACTGTTACCTGCTTAATATCTTTAAACTTGACTGCAGTGACAACGATGTATTGCTTCATTCCCGATGCAGTCCCTATATGTAAAATATCTGATAATCTTCTTCCTTGAAAGCTAATATTACATATAAAGTGAAAGTTTTACTTATTATTTCCTACCTTTACAGCACCTCACTCTACAACTTTTAATTTTGATGACTTAACATAATTTCTCGGACATTGTTTTATCGATATCGGATCACTTGATCTTCAATTGCTAAAGTATTCTATTCTATAGTCCAGTTACATTAGAAGGAAAAACGCAGCATCTGCCGAAAAAACCTAAGCGAGCTGAAATTTTCCATACACCTATATTTTGACATTACAAATAATGTCTCAAAAGTCCCCATCGATATCGCGCTTGTGTTACGAGTTATTCAAGGTCAAAGGTCACAGAAATACGTTTTTACTTCCTTTTACAATAAAGGAAGTATTGGATTCACCCCAAAAATTCGAAATTGAGTTTTCAACAGATCTTTACGTTTTAGAGTCCCCTGATCCCAAAAAACATATTTTTTTTCATTGGTCTGTGTGTCTGTCTGTCTGTCTGTCTGTCTGTCTGTCTGTGTGTCTGTCTGTGTGTCTGTCTGTGAACAGAATATCTCAAAAACGAAAAGCAGTATGGCGTTGAAACTTCATATATAAGTTTTGTGTACTATGTATATGAGACAGCAAGCTTTTGAAAAAAATCGCATAACCGGAAGTAGGTGTTTACTCTTGTGATTTTTCAGTTTTTTTTCGATTTTTACAAAAACGGCTCTAACGATTTTTTTTAAACTTTACATTTTTATTACATTTTGAATGTGTATTGATGTGAGATAGGTAATTTTCCAGTTGAATACTTCTAAAATGGGTTTCTTTTGTTTTTTTGTCTGTTTTTTATTAACTCTTATTTTAAATAGAACACCCGGTATATTATTACATTTTTGAATTCAGCTTAAAATTCTAGAGAAAATTTTTCTCTTCAACTAACGCTCTATTTTGTACCGCAGAATTTTTAATTTTTGAAAAATTTTGACAAATGTTTAAAACATTTTAAATCAAATTTTTGGCTAATTATAAGATCACTGTAAAAGGAAGTTGTGTGCGTGTATCACACCAGATTTTTTCGCAAATATCTCGCTTTCTATAGGTCGTATGACATTTTTAGTTACTACAAAAACTGAAGGCTATGATATTCTCTACAAAAAAGATTATACAGGTTTGTTACGTAAAACTAACCATTCAGTAAATAACACACTGCTAAGTTTTGCAGACGAGTTTTACTTCCTTTGAACATTGTCTAGAGCAGGGATGAGCAACCCTCGGCCCGCCACACTTTCCCATGCGGCCCTCAAAGATTTTATATTTTGACTTTAAAAATTCCTACAGTGTCCCGCAGCCTAATTGTATCCTAGGCGTGTTAACTTAATTTTAAAAATGATGCCGACATCATAGATAGGTACTGATGCCACAATTTCCAAAAATTAAGTTTCGGCATTTCTTGGTAGGAAATGTTACGCCGGGCGGATGCGCCCAAACGCTGCATCGACAAGCGGCGTAAAATTAAAGCTCAAAGGGTATTTCAACTCCTTCAGAAACTCAAAAATATGCCCAGCATTTATAGAAATTTATAATGGAATTTGAATCGCGATTTAAACTATTTAGATCAGAAAAAGTCGTTCTTAGTTTTAATATTTTTCTTCGCCATTTAATGTAGAAGTGGAAACGGTTTCGAATGAGTTACAAATGGAATTCATAGATTTACAAAACTACACGGATTTAAGAAATAAATTGCAAAATGTTGACATACATAATTTCTATCAAAATTACATGAATTTAGAAAAATGCCCACGATTACGGGCACATGCAAAGAAAATAATGACACTTTTTGGAAGCACCTACGTATGCGACCAATTATTTTCCGAAATGAAAATAATTAAAAGCGATCACCGATCGAGATTAAATGATGTACGGTTAGAAAGCTGCGTGCGAGTTGCTGTGTTGTCTATATATGCAGATATAGACCAATTGATGGGCAAGAAGCAATGTCAAATTTCTTATTAAATAATCGTTTTCCACATATATCTTTCGCCGTTTTTTAATAGTATTTCTATTAATAAGTGTTTTATTTCTGTAATTCTTTATCTAGGTTTATTTTGTTAATAAAGAGATAATATGAGTTCATCATTCAGTGTTTGTATTATCATGTTTCTTAGATGCGGCCCGCACAACATTTTTAAATTTGGTTGCTTATCCCTGGACTAGAGTTTATCGTAGCATCCGAACCTGTATTTATTTCTAGAAAATTTTGAGCCAATTCATTAGGCAATTAGAAGAGTTTAATATGTACAATTTAGAACTACCGGGAAGCATTTCTAACAAATCCTCAATGTCTGGTATTTATATCAGAAGGATATATAATGGCGAACAAAATATCCGTCACATAAGATGCTCAGGCTAACGTCTATGGCACTCGGTGGTAACTTTATGTGCTAAAAACACTCACTTCAGATTCAAAGTACAGTATCTTTAATGTTAAAACGTCGTCTAGAGTTTATCGTAGCGTCCGAAATTTGTATTTATACCTGAGAAATTTTTCGCCAACGCATGGGGCAATTAAGTAGGAGAGTTAATATGAACAATTTACAACTACCGGGAAACTGTTCTAGCAATTCTTCAATGTCTGACATTTATAACAGAAGTACAGTCGTGTGCAAATAAATCTGGGACAATGGTTTTTTCATATGTAGGTTTAGTTGGAAATTGAAGAATATCTCCATGGATTTCCTGCTATCAGAAAGAGTTACATTAAACTTTGACAAGTAAATGAAAATGTAGCTCTTTCTGGTAGCAGAAAATCCATGGAGATATTCTTCAATTTCCAACTAAACCTACATATGAAAAAACCATTGTCCCAGATTTATTTGCACACGACTGTAAATGTAATGGCGAATGGAAAATCCATCACAAGAGATGCTCAGATTAACGTCGATTGCGCTCTGTGGTAGATTTATGTTCTAAATGTACGCTCTAAGAAACTCTAGATTCAAAGTTCAATATCTTTAATGTTAAAAAATCGTCTAAAGGTTGTAGTAGCATTCCCAAATATGTGTTTATACCCAGTAAATTGTTACTCGGAGCTTGGGGCAATTAGGGGTGTCAATATGCACAATTTACAACTACCGGGAGGCTGTTCTAGCAATTCTTCAATGTCTGGTATTTATAACAGAAATACATGTAATGGCGAATGAAGAATCATACATAAGAGATGCTCAGGTTAACGTCTATTGCACTCTGTGGTAGCTTTATGTGCTAAAACCACGCTCTAAGAAACTTTAGATTCAAATTTCAGTAACTTTAATGTGAAAACGTCGTCTAGAGGTTAATGTAGCGTCCCAAAATATTTATTTATAACTAGGAAATTACTACTCGGTGCATAGGGCAATTAGGGTTGTTAATATGCACAATTTACAACTACCGAGAAGCTGCTATATTAATTCTTCAGGGTCTGGTATTTATCTCAGAAGGATATGTAATGTCGAATGGAGAACTCATAACAAGAGATTATCAGGTTAACGTTTACCGCACTCTGTGGTAGCTTTATCTGCTAAAAACATGCTCTAAGAAACTTTCGATTCAAATTTCAGAAACAGGCTGTTCTAGCAATTCTTCAATGTCTGGTATTTATAACAGAAATACATGTAATGGCGAATGAAGAATCATACATAAGAGATTGTCAGGTTAACGTCTATTGCACTGTGTGGTAACTTTACGTGCTAAAAACACGTTCTAAAAAATTCAGTGGCAAATTTCGATAACATAAATGTTGAAACGTTGTTCAGAGGTTATTGTAGCGTCCCAAAATATTTATTTATACCTAGGAAATTATTACTCGGTGAATGAGACAATTAGAAGTGTTAATATGCACAATCTACAACTACCGGAAAATTGTTATATACATTTTCAATGTCTAGTACTTATTTCAGAAGGATATGTAATGGCGAATGGAGAATCCATCGCAAGAGATGCTCAGGATAACGACTATTGCACTCTGTGGTAGCTTTATGCGCTGAAAACACGCTCTACAAAACTTTAGGTCAAAAATTCGGTAACTTTAATTTTAAAGCGTCGGCGTCGTCTAGAGTTTATTGTAGCGTCTCAAAATATTTATTTGTACTTAAAAAAGTATTACTCGGTGCATGGGGCAATTAGGAATGTTAATATGCACAATTTACTACAACAGGCAAGCTGTTCTATCAATTCTCCAATGTCTGGTATTTATGTCAGAAGGATATGTAATGGCGAATGAAGAATCCATCACAAGACTTGCTCATGTTAACGTCTATTGCACTCGGTGGTAGCTTTATGTGCTAAAAACACGCTCTACGATACTTTCGATTCAAATTTCAGTAACATTAATGTTAAAACGTTGTCTAGAGGTTATTGTAGCGTCCCAAAATATTTATTTATACCTAGGAAATTATTACTCGGGTCATGAGGCAATTAGGGTTGTTAATATACACAATTTACAACTACCGGGAAGTTATTATATCAATTCTCCAAAGTCTGATATTTATGTCAAAAAGATATGTAATGGCGAATGGAGTATTAATAACAAGAGATTGTCAGCTTAACGTCTATTGCACTCTGTGGTAACTTTATGCAGAATGGAAGAAAGAGGAAATATACGTGAAAACATAGATGAAATAAGAGAAAGAAATCCACAAGAAGAAGCAGTAGAAGAACCAACTATAGAAGAAGTGAGAGAAGCTATCGCAAAACTAAGAAACAATAAGTCCCCTGGCAACGATGATATCCCAGCAGAATTGATAAAATATGGAGGCGAACAACTAACAAAACATATACATGATCTCATCCTAAGGATATGGAAGGAAGAAGTCATGCCTACAGAATGGAAAGTGGGTATCATCTGCCCAATCCATAAAAAAGGGGATAAACTGAAATGTGAGAATTATAGAGGTATCTGTCTACTTTCCGTAACATACAAAATACTGACGCACATATTAAACAAACGTATAACACCACTAGCAGAAGAGTTTTTGGGAGAATACCAAGCCGGATTCCGAAAGAATAGATCCACTACAGACCACATTTTCACTATTAGAATGGTCCTTGAAAAATGTTGGGAACATAACATTGACATTTATCAACTTTATATCGACTATCAACAAGCGTACGATAGTATAAAACAGAATCAAATAACAGCGACCATGCAACAATACGGAATCCCAGACAAATTAATACGACTAACAGAAGTTACAATGCGTGATACCAAGAGTAAGTGCAGGATTGATGGAGAGATGTCCCGAGAGTTTAAAATAACAAGAGGGGTGAGACAAGGCGACGTGTTATCACCACTTATATTTAACCTGGTATTAGACAATATTATACGCGGCCTAGAGATAAACCCGGGAGGCACAATTTACAACCGACAAGCCCAGATACTAGCTTACGCAGATGATATCACAGTGATAGGCAGAAATAAGAGAATAGTAGAAGAAATGTTTACCCACTTAAATACAGATGGACAACGAATTGGTCTAAAAATAAATGAAACAAAAACAAAATATTTAGTAACCAGTAAAAACGATATGAATGAGAATCTAGAGATAGAAGGCAAACTATTCGAAAAAGTAAACGAATTTAAATATCTTGGAACCAATATAAATAGCACAAACACCATTGAGAACGAGATAGCATCGAGAATAATGGCCGGGAATCGATGTATGTACTCATTAAATGATATTATGAAAAGTAAATCAACGTCCAAAAGCTGTAAACTACGCTTATATAAAACAATAATACGTCCAGTGGTATGTTATGGATGCGAGGCTTGGACACTAAACAAAAAACTGGAAGAACTTTTAAACAGATTTGAACGGAAAGTGCTAAGGAAAATACATGGACCAGTCTACGACCAACAACTAGGAGGATGGAGACCCAGAATGAACCATGAACTGGCAAGACTACGTGATGGCCCCGACATGATAGGATGGATAAAGAAACAGCGTATACGATGGTTGGGACACCTATGGAGAATGCCAGAATCAAGAGTAGCAAGAAAAGTACTAACACAGGGGCCGACGGGTAGAAGAACTAGAGGAAGACCCAGAAACCGGTGGATGGACAATGTTTCTAAGGATCTAAAAACTTTAAGGATACGTAACTGGCCTAACTTAGCCCAAGATAAACAACAATGGAGGAGGGTGGTGCAGCAGGCCGAGGCCCTACACGGGCCGTAGCGCAATCGTGTGTGTGTGTGTGTGGTAACTTTATGCGCTGAAAACACGCTCTAAAAAACTTTAGAGGCAAATTTCAGTAACTTTAATGTTGAAACGTTGTCTAGAGGTTATTTTAGCGTCCCAAAATATTTATTTATACCTAGGAAATTATTACTGGGTGAATGTGGCAATTTGGAGCGTTGATATGCACAATTTAGAACTACCGGGAAGCTATTATATCAATTCTTCCAAGGTCTGATATTTATGTCAGAAAGATATGTAATGGCGAATGGAGTATTCATAACAAGAGATTGTCAGGTTAACGTCTATTGCACTCTGTGGTAACTTTTTGTGCTGAAACACGCTCTAAAAAACTTTAGAGGCAAATTTCAGTAACTTTAATGTTAAAACGTTGTCTAGAGGTTATTTTAGCGTCCCAAAATATTTATTTATACCTAGGAAATTATTACTGGGTGCATGTGGCAATTTGGAGCGTTGATATGCACAATTTACAACTACCGGGAAGCTATTATATCAATTCTTCAAGGTCTGGTATTTATGTCAGAAAGATATGTAATGGCGAATGGAGTATTCATAACAAGAGATTGTCAGGTTAACGTCTATTGCACTCTGTGGTAACTTTTTGTGCTGAAAACACGCTCTAAAAAACTTTAGAGGCAAATTTCAGTAACTTTAATGTTAAAACGTTGTCTAGAGGTTATTTTAGCGTCCCAAAATATTTATTTATACCTAGGAAATTATTACTGGGTGCATGTGGCAATTTGGAGCGTTGATATGCACAATTTACAACTACCGGGAAGCTATTATATCAATTCTTCAAGGTCTGGTATTTATGTCAGAAAGATATGTAATGGCGAATGGAGTATTCATAACAAGAGATTGTCAGGTTAACGTCTATTGCACTCTGTGGTAACTTTTTGTGCTGAAAACACGCTCTAAAAAACTTTAGAGGCAAATTTCAGTAACTTTAATGTTAAAACGTTGTCTAGAGGTTATTTTAGCGTCCCAAAATATTTATTTATACCTAGGAAATTATTACTGGGTGCATGTGGCAATTTGGAGCGTTGATATGCACAATTTACAACTACCGGGAAGCTATTATATCAATTCTTCAAGGTCTGGTATTTATGTCAGAAAGATATGTAATGGCGAATGGAGTATTCATAACTAGAGATTGTCAGGTTAACGTCTATTGCACTCTGTGGTAACTTTATGTGCTGAAAACACGCTCTAAACAACTTTAGAGGCAAATTTCAGTAACATTAATGTTAAAACGTTGTCCAGAGGTTATTTGAGCGTCCCACAATATTTATTTATACCTAGGAAATTATTACTCGGTCATGAGGCAATTAGGGTTGTTAATATATACAATTTACAACTACCGGGAAGTTATTATATCAATTCTCCAAAGTCTGATATTTATGTCAAAAAGATATGTAATGGCGAATGGAGTATTAATAACAAGAGATTGTCAGCTTAACGTCTATTGCACTCTGTGGTAACTTTATGCGCTGAAAACACGCTCTAAACAACTTTAGAGGCAAATTTCAGAAACTTTATTGTTAAAACGTTGTCTAGAGGTCATTGCAACGTCCCAAAATATTTATTTATACCTAGGAAATTATTACTGGGTGCATGTGGCAATTTGGGGGAAGCTAATATATCAATTCTTCAAGGTCTGGTATTTATGTCAGAAAGATATGTAATGGCGAATGGAGTATTCATCACAAGAGATTGTCAGGTTAACGTCTATTGCACTCTGTGGTAACCTTATGTGCTGAAAAGACGCTCTAAAGAACTTTAGAGGCAAATTTCAGTAACTTCATTGTTAAAACTTTGTCTAGAGGTTATTGCAACGTCCCAAAATATTTATTTATACCTAGGAAATTATTACTCAGTGTGCATGGGGCAATTAGGGGTGTTAATATGCACAACACACAACTCCCGGGAAGCTGTTATATCAATTCTCCAAGCTCTGATATTTATGTCAGAAAGATATGTAATGGCGAATGGAGTATTCATCATAAGAGATTGTCAGGTTAACGTCTAACGGAATAGAACGCATTTAATAAAACCTTGGATGACGCCGGATTGCTGAAATGTATCAGAAGGAGGGATAAAATGTTTATATTACTTAAGCGTCAACCATTTAATGCTAACTTAAAGAATAAATATCTAAATTATCGAAATTTTTATCGAATTTGATCAAAACTACTAAAATCTCATACTATGACAACGAATTGGTAAAATGTGGTAATAACATTAGAAAGCAATGGCAGCTTATAAACAGCATAACCAATAAAACGGATCGCAGTAATTCGATTCCGTGTATAAAAACGATTAATGAAAATAATACTGAAATTATGCTGACAAACCCTATTGACATAGAAAATAAATTAAATAATGTTTTTATTAATCAGGCCAAGGACATAATTATCAATTTAGAAAACTTACAGGAACCTCCACTAACTCATGATCCAATGTCGGTTTCCTTTAGTTTATTGCCAATTGTAGTTGAAGAAGTTAAAGATATAGTAAATTCATTGAATATCAATAAGTCCTCCGGTATTGACAACATAACCGCAAAAATGCTAAAATTATCCATAAATAGTATAGCTGTAGTCCTCACACAATTATTCAATTTATCAATCGAAAAGGGTATGTTCCCGGACGCTTTAAAAAAAGCTATAATTATTCCTATATATAAAGGAGGTCCGAAAGACAGTTCAAATAATTATCGGCCGGTTGCACTTCTATCGATACTATCAAAAATATTCGAAAAATTAATATGCAAACAGTTGACAAATTTCTTGCAAATTAACACATACTTCTCAATTCGACAATACGGATTCTTACCGGACAGGGGAACGGAGATGGCATTAGTAGACTTTACTAACAAAATCCTTAATGATATGGACAAAGGTTGTGCTGTGAGTGGATTATTTATTGACATATCGAAGGCGTTTGATACAATTTCTCACAAAATACTTTTAGATAAACTTGATAGGGCCGGTATACGAGGATTACCTTTACAGTGGTTTGAGAGTTATTTGCAGGGGAGAACTCAAGTTGTTCGAATTGATGGTGTAATTAGTTCAGAAATGCAAGTGGCAACGGGTGTTCCCCAAGGGAGTGTTCTTGGTCCTATACTATTTTTAATCTACATCAACGACCTCTATTTAAATGCAGCGAATGGAATAGTTTTACTTTTGCAGATGATACTGCCATTCTTTACAGTTCAGATACAATAGAAGAAAATTTTGATAAGATGTCGCGTGACTTAAGAACACTTAGAAAATGGTTTAATTATAATATGATGTCGATAAATGTAAATAAACAAGGTATATGAATTTTTCATATAGAAATAGGGTGGAATTTGAGAAACAACCAATATATCATACTAATATGTGTTTTTCCATAAATTACGTACAATGTGACTGTAAAAAAATAAATAAAACATCAAATATCAAATACCTCGGCTTAATAATTGATGAAAATTTAACTTGGAAATTGCATATGGATAAAATCAGAAATAGTTTATTCAAAATTGTTCCTAAATTTTATTTATTAAAAAACATTTTTCCAATTTATATACTAAAGAAAGTATATTTTGCCTTTGCCCAATCCACTATTAACTACGCCATATGTATTTGGGGTGGAACGTATAAAACAACATTGAAGCCTATCACAACGCTTCAAAAAACTCTGATTAGACTAATATGTAATGTTCCAAGGCTAACATCATGCAAGGAATTATTTAGTTTACTAAAGTTACCAACGGTACGTCAACTTTACTGTATAGAAGTGAGTAAATACCTATTCAAAAGATGGAGCTTCTACTTTAATAGAAAAACGACAGTCAGGGGACACATTATACTTCAACAACCACAAGTCAAAAAAACCCATACTCAAAAATCGTTAGTATATCTAGGGCCGAAAATATTTAATGCAATTCCGTCGGATATAAAAATGCTTACATTTAACTCGTTTAAACATGAAGTTTCAAAATATTTCAGGAATACAGATATTTCTAATTTATTCATCATAATTGTTTAGGGAGAGTTCATTAGAAGGCAATTAATTCCGGGTTCTACAGTCCGTATTTGTAATTATTATTATAGTTATTATAGTTATATTACCTATACATTAATTTGATAGGTGCACAGACAAGTGTATTTTTTATAAATTAATTGTTCGCCCATACACAGGCAACATTATGGGCGAACCGTTGTATACTAGCGTATTATTATTATTTGTAATTTCTTGGAGCAATAAATTTACTTACTTACTTACTTACTTATTCCGCTCTGTGGTAGCTTTAAGTGCCGAAAACACGCTCTAAGGGACTTTATATTCAAATTTCAGTAACATTAATATTAAAACGTTGTCTAGAGGTTATTTGAGCGTAGCACAATATTTATTTATATCTAGCAAATTATTACTCGGTCCATGAGGCACTAGGGTTGTTAATATGAACAATTTACAACTACCGGGAAGCTATTATATTAATTCTTCAAGGTCTGATATTTATGCCAGAAAGATATGTAATGGCGAATGGAGTATTCATCACAAGAGATAGTCAGGTTAACGTCTATTGCACTCTGTGGTAACTTTATGTACTGAAAACACGCTCTATGGGACTATAGATTCAAATTTCAGTAACATTAATGTAAAACATTGTCTAGAGGTTATTTGAGCGTCGCAAAATATTTATTTATACCTAGAAAATTATTACTCGGTGCATGAGGCAATTAGGGTTGTTAATATGCAAAATTGACAATTACCGGGAAGCTATGATATCAATTCTTGAAAGTCTGGTATCAATGTCAGAAAGATATGTAATGGCGAATGGAGTATTCATAACAAGAGATTGTCAGGTTAATGTCTATTGCACTCTGTGGTAACTTTATGTGGACTGAAAACACGCTCTAAAGAACTTTAGAGGCAAATTTCAGTAACATTAATATTAAAATGTTGTCCAGAGGTTATTGTAGCGTCCCAAAATATTTATTTATACCTAGGAAATTATTACTGGGTGCATGTGGCAATTGGAGTGTTAATATGCACAATTTACAACTACCGGGAAGCTATTATATCAATTCTTCAAGGTCTGGTATTTATGTCAGAAAGATATGTAATGGCGAATGGAGTATTCATCAGAAGATATTGTCAGGTTAACGTCTATTGCAGTCTGTGGTAACTTTATGTGCTGAAAAACCGCTCTAAACAACTTTAGAGGCAAATTTCAGAAACTTTATTGTTAAAACGTTGTCTAGAGGTTATTTGAGCGTCCCAAAATATTTATTTATACCTAGCAAATTATTACTCGGTCCATGAGGCAATTAGGGTTGTTAATATGGACAATTTACAACAACCGGGAAGCTATTATATTAATTCTTCAAGGTCCGGTATTTATGTCAGAAAAATATGTAATGGCGAATGGAGTATTCATCACAAGAGATTGTCAGCTTAACGTCTATTGCACTCTGTGGTAACTTTATGTGCTGAAAACACGCTCTATGGGACTATAGATTCAAATTTCAGTAACATTAATGTTAAAACGTTGTCTGGAGGTTATTTTAGCGTCCAAAATATTTATTTATACCTAGGAAATTATTAATCGGTCCATGAGGCAATTAGTGTTGTTGATATGTACAATTTACAACTACCGGAAGCTATTATATCGATTCTTCAAGATCTGATATTTATGTCAGAAAGATATGTAATGGAGAATGAAGTATTCATAACAAGAGATTGTCAGGTTAACGTCTATTGCACCCTGTGGTAACTTTATGTGCTAAAAACACGCTCTATGGGACTATAGATTCAAATTTCAGTAACATTAATGTCAAAACGTTGTCTGGAGGTTATTTTAGCGTCCCAAAATATTTATTTATACCTAGGAAATTATTACTCGGTGCATGAGGCAATTAGGGTTGTTAATATGCACAATTTACAACTACCGGGAAGCTATTATATTAATTCTTCAAGGTCCGGTATTTATGTCAGAAAAATATGTAATGGCGAATGGAGTATTCATCACAAGAGATTGTCAGCTTAACGTCTATTGCACTCTGTGGTAACTTTATGTGCTGAAAACACGCTCTATGGGACTATAGATTCAAATTTCAGTAACATTAATGTAAAACATTGTCTAGAGGTTATTTGAGCGTCGCAAAATATTTATTTATACCTAGAAAATTATTACTCGGTGCATGAGGCAATTAGGGTTGTTAATATGCACAATTGACAATTACCGGAAGCTATGATATCAATTCTTGAAAGTCTGGTATCAATGTCAGAAAGATATGTAATGGCGAATGGAGTATTCATAACAAGAGATTGTCAGGTTAATGTCTATTGCACTCTGTGGTAACTTTATGTGGACTGAAAACACGCTCTAAAGAACTATAGAGGCAAATTTCAGTAACATTAATATTAAAATGTTGTCCAGAGGTTATTGTAGCGTACCAAAATATTTATTTATACCTAGGAAATTATTACTGGGTGCATGTGGCAATTTGGAGTGTTAATATGCACAATTTACAACTACCGGGAAGCTATTATATCAATTCTTCAAGGTCTGGTATTTATGTCATAAAGATATGTAATGGCGAATGGAGTATTCATCAGAAGATATTGTCAGGTTAACGTCTATTGCAGTCTGTGGTAACTTTATGTGCTGAAAAACCGCTCTAAACAACTTTAGAGGCAAATTTCAGAAACTTTATTGTTAAAACGTTGTCTAGAGGTTATTTGAGCGTCCCAAAATATTTATTTATAAATTATTACTCGGTCCATGAGGCAATTAGGGTTGTTAATATGGACAATTTACAACAACCGGGAAGCTATTATATTAATTCTTCAAGGTCCGGTATTTATGTCAGAAAAATATGTAGTGGCGAATGGAGTATTCATCACAAGAGATAGTCAGGTTAACGTCTATTGCACTCTGTGGTAACTTTATGTGCTGAAAACACGCTCTATGGGACTATAGATTCAAATTTCAGTAACATTAATGTAAAACATTGTCTAGAGGTTATTTGAGAGTCGCAAAATATTTATTTATACCTAGAAAATTATTACTCGGTCCATGAGGCAATTAGGGTTGTTAATATGGACAATTTACAACAACCGGGAAGCTATTATATTAATTCTTCAAGGTCCGGTATTTATGTCAGAAAAATATGTAATGGCGAATGGAGTATTCATCACAAGAGATAGTCAGGTTAACGTCTATTGCACTCTGTGGTAACTTTATGTGCTGAAACCACGCTCTATGGGACTATAGATTCAAATTTCAGTAACATTAATGTAAAACATTGTCTAGAGGTTATTTGAGCGTCGCAAAATATTTATTTATACCTAGCAAATTATTACTCGGTCCATGAGGCAATTAGGGTTGTTAATATGGACAATTTACAACAACCGGGAAGCTATTATATTAATTCTTCAAGGTCCGGTATTTATGTCAGAAAAATATGTAATGGCGAATGGAGTATTCATCACAAGAGATTGTCAGCTTAACGTCTATTGCACTCTGTGGTAACTTTATGTGCTGAAAACACGCTCTATGGGACTATAGATTCAAATTTCAGTAACATTAATGTTAAAACGTTGTCTGGAGGTTATTTTAGCGTCCCAAAATATTTATTTATACCTAGGAAATTATTAATCGGTCCATGAGGCAATTAGTGTTGTTGATATGTACAATTTACAACTACCGGGAAGCTATTATATCGATTCTTCAAGATCTGATATTTATGTCAGAAAGATATGTAATGGCGAATGGAGTATTCATCACAAGAGATTGTCAGCTTAACGTCTATTGCACTCTGTGGTAACTTTATGTGCTGAAAACACGCTCTATGGGACTATAGATTCAAATTTCAGTAACATTAATGTCAAAACGTTGTCTGGAGGTTATTTTAGCGTCCCAAAATATTTATTTATACCTAGCAAATTATTACTCGGTGCATGAGGCAATTAGGGTTGTTGATATGTACAATTTACAACTACCGGAAAGCTATTATATCGATTCTTCAAGATCTGATATTTATGTCAGAAAGATATGTAATGGAGAATGGAGTATTGATCACAAGAGATTGTCAGCTTAACGTCTATTGCACTCTGTGGTAACTTTATGTGCTGAAAACACGCTCTATGGGACTATAGATTCAAATTTCAGTAACATTAATGTCAAAACGTTGTCTGGAGATTATTTTAGCGTCCCAAAATATTTATTTATACCTAGGAAATTATTACTCGGTGCATGAGGCAATTAGGGTTGTTAATATGCACAATTTACAACTACCGGGAAGCTATTATATCAATTCTTCAAGGTCTGGTATTTATGTCAGAAAGATATGTAATGGCGAATGGAGTATTCATCAGAAGATATTGTCAGGTTAACGTCTATTGCAGTCTGTGGTAACTTTTGTGCTGAAAAACAGCTCTAAACAACTTTAGAGGCAAATTTCAGAAACTTTATTGTTAAAACGTTGTCTAGAGGTTATTTGAGCGTCCCAAAATATTTATTTATAGCTAGCAAATTATTACTCGGTCCATGAGGCAATTAGGGTTGTTAATATGGACAATTTACAACAACCGGGAAGCTCTTATATTAATTCTTCAAGGTCCGGTATTTATGTCAGAAAAATATGTAATGGCGAATGGAGTATTCATCACAAGAGATTGTCAGGTTAACGTCTATTGCACTCTGTGGTAACTTTATGTGCTGAAAACACGCTCTATGGACTATAGATTCAAATTTCAGTAACATTAATGTTAAAAGGTTGTCTAGAGGTTATTTGAGCGTCCCAAAATATTATATCTATTCTTCAAGGTCTGGTATTTATGTCAGAAATGGAGAATCCATCACAAGCCATGCTCAGATTAACGTCTATTGCACTCTGTGGTAGCTTTATATGCTAAAAACACGCTCTAAGAAACTTTCGATTCAAATTTCAGTAACATTAATGTCTAAATCTTGTCTAAAGGTTATTTTAGCGTCCCAAAATAATTATTTATACCTAGCAAATTACTACTCGCTGCATGGGGCAATTAGGAGTGTTAACATGCACAATTTACTACAACGGGAAAGCTGTTATATCCTTCTATCAATTCTTCAATGTCTGGTATTTATGTCAGAAGGATATGTAATGGCGAATGAAGAATCCATCACAAGACATGCTCAGATTAACGTCTATTGGACTCTGCGGTAGCTTTATGTGCTGAAAACACGCTCTAAAGAACTTTAGATGCAAATTTCAGTAACTTTATTGTTAAAATGTTGTCTAGAGGTTATTGCAACGTCCCAAAATATTTATTTCTACCTAGGAAATTATTAATCGGTGCATGGGGCAATTAGGGTTGTTAATATGCACAATTTACTACAACGGGAAAGCTGTTATATCCTTCTATCAATGCTTCAATGTCTGGTATTTATGTCAGAAGGATATGTAATGGCGAATGAAGAATCCATCACAAGGCATGCTCAGGTTAACGTCTATTGCACTCTGTGGTAGCTTTATGTGCTGAGAACACGCTCTAAAAATCTTTAGGTCAAAAATTCAGTAACTTTTATGTTAAATAGGCAGTCTAGAGTTTATTGTAGCGGCCCAATATATTTATTTATACCTAGAAAATTATTACTCGGTGCATGGGACAATTAGGGGTGTTAATATGCACAACTTACAACTATCGGGATGCTGTTATATAAATTTTTTAAGATCTGGTATTTATGTCAAAAAGATATGTAATGGCGAATAGAGTATTGATAACAAGAGATTGTCAGGTTAAAGTCTGTTGCACTCTGTGGTAACTTTATGTGTTGAAAAACCGCTCTAAACAACTTTAGAGGCAAATTTCAGAAACTTTATTGTTAAAACGTTGTCTAGAGGTTATTTGAGCGTCCCAAAATATTTATTTATACCTAGCAAATTATTACTCGGTCCATGAGGCAATTAGGGTTGTTAATATGGACAATTTACAACAACCGGGAAGCTATTATATTAATTCTTCAAAGTCCGGCATTTATGTCAGAAAAATATGTAATGGCGAATGGAGTATTCATCACAAGAGATTGTCAGGTTAACGTCTATTGCACTCTGTGGTAACTTTATGTGCTGAAAACACGCTCTAAAAAACTTTAGAGGGAAATTTCAGTAGCTTTAATGATAAAAAGTTGTCTGGAGGTTATTTTAGCGTCCCAAAATATTTATTTATACCTATGAAATTATTAATCGGTGCATGGGGCAATTAGTGTTGTTGATATGTACAATTTACAACTACCGGGAAGCTATTATATCGATTCTTCAAAGTCTGATATTTATGTCAGAAAGATATGTTATGACGAATGAAGTATTCATAACAAGAAATTGTCAGGTTAAAGTCTATTGCATTCTGTGGTAACTTTATGTGCTGAAAACACGCTCTAAAAAACTTTAGGTCAAAAATTCAGTTACATTAATGATAAAACGTTGTCCAGAGGTTATTGTAGCGACCCAAATATTTATTTATACCTAGAAAATTATTACTCGGTGCATGTGGCAATTAGGAGTTTTAATATGCACAATCTACAACTACGGGCAAACTGTTCTATCAATTCTTGAATGTCTGGTATTTATTTCAGAAAGATAAGTAATGGAGAATGGAGAATCCACCACAAGACATGCTCAGATTAACGTCTATTGGACTCTGCGGTAGCTTTATGTGCTGAAAACACGCTCTAAAGAACTTTAGATGCAAATTTCAGTAACTTTATTGTTAAAATGTTGTCTAGAAGTTATTGCAACGTCCCAAAATATTTATTTATACCTAGGAAATTATTAATCGGTGCATGGGGCAATTAGGGTTGTTAATATGCACAATTTACAACTACCGGGAAGCTATTATATTAATTCTTCAAGGATATTTATGTCAGAAAGATATGTAATGGCGAATGAAGTATTCATAACAAGAGATTGTCAGGTTAACGTCTATTGCACTCTGTGGTAACTTTATGTGCTGAAAACACGCTCTAAAAACTTTAGAGGCAAATTTCAGTAACTTTATTGTTAAAACGTTGTCTAGAGGTTATTGCAACGTCCCAAAATATTTATTTATACCTATGAAATTATTAATCGGTGCAATGGGCAATTAGTGTTGTTGATATGTACAATTTACAACTACCGGGAAGCTATTATATCGATTCTTCAAGGTCTGGTATTTATGTCAGAAAGATATGTAATGGCGAATGGAGTATTCATCACAGGATATTGTCAGGTTAACGTCTGTTGCACTCTGTGGTAACTTTATGTGCTGAAAACACGCTTTATGGGACTGTAGATTCAAATTTCAGTAACATTAATGTTAAAACGTTGTCTAGAGGTTATTTGAGCGTCCCAAAATATTTATTTATACCTAGGAAATTATTAATCGGTCCATGAGGCAATTAGTGTTGTTGATATGTACAATAAAATTTACAACTACCGGGAAGCTATTATATCGATTCTTCAAAGTCTGATATTTATGTCAGAAAGATATGTAATGGCGAATGAAGTATTCATAACAAGAGATTGTCAGGTTAACGTCTATTGCATTCTGTGGTAACTTTATGTGCTGAAAACACGCTCTAAAAAACTTTAGGTCAAAAATTCAGTAACATTAATGTTAAAACGTTGTCCAGAGGTTATTGTAGCGACCCAAATATTTATTTATACCTAGAAAATTATTACTCGGTGCATGTGGCAATTAGGAGTTTTAATATGCACAATTTACAACTACGGGCAAACTGTTCTATCAATTCTTGAATGTCGGGTATTTATTTCAGAAAGATAAGTAATGGAGAATGGAGAAACCATCACAAGACATGCTCAGATTAACGTCTGTTGGACTCTGCGGTAGATTTATGTGCTGAAAACACGCTCTAAAGAACTTTAGATCCAAATTTCAGTAACTTTATTGTTAAAATGTTGTCTCGAGGTTATTGCAACGTCCCAAAATATTTATTTATACCTATGAAATTATTAATCGGTGCAATGGGCAATTAGTGTTGTTAATATGTACAATTTACAACTACCGGGAAGCTATTATATCGATTCTTCAAGGTCTGATATTTATGTCAGAAAGATATGTAATGGCGAATGAAGTATTCATAACAAGAGATTGTCAGGTTAACGTCTATTGCACTCTGTGGTAACTTTATGTGCTGAAAACACGCTCTAAAGAACTTTAGAGGCAAATTTCAGTAACTTTATTGTTAAAATGTTGTCTAGAGGTTATTGCAACGTCCCAAAATATTTATTTATACCTATGAAATTATTAATCGCTGCAATGGGCAATTAGTGTTATTGATATGTACAATTTACAACTACCGGGAAGCTATTATATCGATTCTTCAAGGTCTGATATTTATGTCAGAAAGATATGTAATGGCGAATGAAGTATTCATAACAAGAGATTGTCAGGTTAACGTCTATTGCATTCTGTGGTAACTTTATGTGCTGAAAACACGCTCTAAAAAACTTTAGGTCAAAAATTCAGTAACATTAATGTTAAAACGTTGTCCAGAGGTTATTGTAGCGACCCAAATATTTATTTATACCTAGAAAATTATTACTCGGTGCATGTGGCAATTAGCAGTTTTAATATGCACAATTTACAACTACGGGCAAACTGTTCTATCAATTCTTGAATGTCGGGTATTTATTTCAGAAAGATAAGTAATGGAGAATGGAGAATCCATCACAAGACATGCTCAGATTAACGTCTGTTGGACTCTGCGGTAGCTTTATGTGCTGAAAACACGCTCTAAAGAACTTTAGATAAAAATTTCAGTAACTTTATTGTTAAAATGTTGTCTCGAGGTTATTGCAACGTCCCAAAATATTTATTTATACCTAGGAAATTATTAATCGGTGCATGGGGCAATTAGTGTTGTTGATATGTACAATTTACAACTACCGGGAAGCTATTATATCGATTCTTCAAAGTCTGATATTAATGTCAGAAAGATATGTAATGGCGAATAAAGTATTCATAACAAGAGATTGTCAGGTTAACGTCTATTGCATTCTGTGGTAACTTTATGTGCTGAAAACACGCTCTAAAAAACTTTAGGTCAAAAATTCAGTAACATTAATGTTAAAACGTTGTCCAGAAGTTATTGTAGCGACCCAAATATTTATTTATACCTAGAAAATTATTACTCGGTGCATGTGGCAATTAGGAGTTTTAATATGCACAATTTACAACTACGGGCAAACTGTTCTATCAATTCTTGAATGTCGGGTATTTATTTCAGAAAGATAAGTAATGGAGAATGGAGAATCCATCACAAGACATGCTCAGATTAACGTCTGTTGGACTCTGCGGTAGCTTTATGTGCTGAAAACACGCTCTAAAGAACTTTAGATGCAAATTTCAGTAACTTTATTGTTAAAATGTTGTCTAGAGGTTATTGCAACGTCCCAAAATATTTATTTATAGCTTTGAAATTATTAATCGTTGCAATGGGCAATTAGTGTTGTTGATATGTACAATTTACAACTACCGGGAAGCTATTATATCGATTCTTCAAGGTCTGATATTTATGTCAGAAAGATATGTAATGGCGAATGAAGTATTCATAACAAGAGATTGTCAGGTTAACGTCTATTGCACTCTGTGGTAACTTTATGTGCTGAAAACACGCTCTAAAGAACTTTAGAGGCAAATTTCAGTAACTTTATTGTTAAAACGTTGTCTAGAGGTTATTGCAACGTCCCAAAATATTTATTTATACCTATGAAATTATTAATCGGTGCAATGGGCAATTAGTGTTGTTGATATGTACAATTTACAACTACCGGGAAGCTATTATATCGATTCTTCAAGGTCTGGTATTTATGTCAGAAAGATATGTAATGGCGAATGGAGTATTCATCACAGGATATTGTCAGGTTAACGTCTGTTGCACTCTGTGGTAACTTTATGTGTTGAAAACACGCTTTATGGGACTGTAGATTCAAATTTCAGTAACATTAATGTTAAAACGTTGTCTAGAGGTTATTTGAGCGTCCCAAAATATTTATTTATACCTAGGAAATTATTAATCGGTCCATGAGGCAATTAGTGTTGTTGATATGTACAATAAAATTTACAACTACCGGGAAGCTATTATATCGATTCTTCAAAGTCTGATATTTATGTCAGAAATATATGTAATGGCGAATGAAGTATTCATAACAAGAGATTGTCAGGTTAACGTCTATTGCATTCTGTGGTAACTTTATGTGCTGAAAACACGCTCTAAAAAACTTTAGGTCAAAAATTCAGTAACATTAATGTTAAAACGTTGTCCAGAGGTTATTGTAGCGACCCAAATATTTATTTATACCTAGAAAATTATTACTCGGTGCATGTGGCAATTAGGAGTTTTAATATGCACAATTTACAACTACGGGCAAACTGTTCTATCAATTCTTGAATGTCGGGTATTTATTTCAGAAAGATAAGTAATGGAGAATGGAGAAACCATCACAAGACATGCTCAGATTAACGTCTGTTGGACTCTGCGGTAGCTTTATGTGCTGAAAACACGCTCTAAAGAACTTTAGATCCAAATTTCAGTAACTTTATTGTTAAAATGTTGTCTCGAGGTTATTGCAACGTCCCAAAATATTTATTTATACCTATGAAATTATTAATCGGTGCAATGGGCAATTAGTGTTGTTAATATGTACAATTTACAACTACCGGGAAGCTATTATATCGATTCTTCAAGGTCTGATATTTATGTCAGAAAGATATGTAATGGCGAATGAAGTATTCATAACAAGAGATTGTCAGGTTAACGTCTATTGCACTCTGTGGTAACTTTATGTGCTGAAAACACGCTCTAAAGAACTTTAGAGGCAAATTTCAGTAACTTTATTGTTAAAACGTTGTCTAGAGGTTATTGCAACGTCCCAAAATATTTATATATACCTATGAAATTATTAATCGGTGCAATGGGCAATTAGTGTTGTTAATATGTACAATTTACAACTACCGGGAAGCTATTATATCGATTCTTCAAAGTCTGATATTTATGTCAGAAAGATATGTAATGGCGAATGGAGTATTCATCACAGGATATTGTCAGGTTAACGTCTATTGCACTCTGTGGTAACTTTATGTCCTGAAAACACGCTCTAAAGAACTTTAGAGGCAAATTTCAGTAACTTTATTGTTAAAACGTTGTCTAGAGGTTATTTGAGCGTCCCAAAATTTGTATTTATACCTAGCAAATTATTACTCGGTCCATGAGGCAATTAGCGTTGTTAATATGGACAATTTACTACTACCGGGAAGCTATTATATTAATTCTTCAAGGTCTGGTATTTATGTCAGAAAGATATGTAATGGCGAATGGAGTATTCATCACAGGATATTGTCAGGTTAACGTCTATTGCACTCTGTGGTAACTTTATGTCCTGAAAACACGCTCTAAAGAACTTTAGAGGCAAATTTCAGTAACTTTATTGTTAAAACGTTGTCTAGAGGTTATTTGAGCGTCCCAAAATTTTTATTTATACCTAGCAAATTATTACTCGGTCCTTGAGGCAATTAGCGTTGTTAATATGGACAATTTACTACTACCGGGAAGCTATTATATCGATTCTTCAAGGTCTGATATTTATGTCAGAAAGATATGTAATGGCGAATGAAGTATTCATAACAAGAGATTGTCAGGTTAACGTCTATTGCATTCTGTGGTAACTTTATGTGCTGAAAACACGCTCTATGGGACTGTAGATTCAAATTTCAATAACATTAATGTTAAAAGGTTGTCTAGAGGTTATTTGAGCGTCCCAAAATATTTATTTATACCTAGGAAATTATTAATCGGTCCATCAGGCAATTAGTGTTGTTGATATGTACAATTTACAACTACCGGGAAGCTATTATATCGATTCTTCAAGGTCTGATATTTATGTCAGAAAGATATGTAATGGCGAATGAAGTATTCATAACAAGAGATTGTCAGGTTAACGTCTATTGCATTCTGTGGTAACTTTATGTGCTGAAAACACGCTCTATGGGACTGTAGATTCAAATTTCAATAACATTAATGTTAAAAGGTTGTCTAGAGGTTATTTGAGCGTCCCAAAATATTTATTTATACCTAGGAAATTATTAATCGGTCCATCAGGCAATTAGTGTTGTTGATATGTACAATTTACAACTACCGGGAAGCTATTATATCGATTCTTCAAAGTCTGATATTTATGTCAGAAAGATATGTAATGGCGAATGAAGTATTCATAACAAGAGATTGTCAGGTTAACGTCTATTGCATTCTGTGGTAACTTTATGTGCTGAAAACACGCTCTAAAAAACTTTAGGTCAAAAATTCAGTAACATTAATGTTAAAACGTTGTCCAGAGGTAATTGTAGCGACCCAAATATTTATTTATACCTAGAAAATTATTACTCGGTGCATGTGGCAATTAGGAGTTTTAATATGCACAATTTACAACTACGGGCAAACTGTTCTATCAATTCTTGAATGTCGGGTATTTATTTCAGAAAGATAAGTAATGGAGAATGGAGAATCCATCACAAGACATGCTCAGATTAACGTCTGTTGGACTCTGCGGTAGCTTTATGTGCTGAAAACACGCTCTAAAGAACTTTAGATGCAAATTTCAGTAACTTTATTGTTAAAATGTTGTCTAGAGGTTATTGCAACGTCCCAAAATATTTATTTATACCTATGAAATTATTAATCGTTGCAATGGGCAATTAGTGTTGTTGATATGTACAATTTACAACTACCGGGAAGCTATTATATCGATTCTTCAAGGTCTGATATTTATGTCAGAAAGATATGTAATGGCGAATGAAGTATTCATAACAAGAGATTGTCAGGTTAACGTCTATTGCACTCTGTGGTAACTTTATGTGCTGAAAACACGCTCTAAAGAACTTTAGAGGCAAATTTCAGTAACTTTATTGTTAAAATGTTGTCTCGAGGTTATTGCAACGTCCCAAAATATTTATTTATACCTAGGAAATTATTAATCGGTGCATGGGGCAATTAGTGTTGTTGATATGTACAATTTACAACTACCGGGAAGCTATTATATCGATTCTTCAAAGTCTGATATTAATGTCAGAAAGATATGTAATGGCGAATAAAGTATTCATAACAAGAGATTGTCAGGTTAACGTCTATTGCATTCTGTGGTAACTTTATGTGCTGAAAACACGCTCTAAAAAACTTTAGGTCAAAAATTCAGTAACATTAATGTTAAAACGTTGTCCAGAAGTTATTGTAGCGACCCAAATATTTATTTATACCTAGAAAATTATTACTCGGTGCATGTGGCAATTAGGAGTTTTAATATGCACAATTTACAACTACGGGCAAACTGTTCTATCAATTCTTGAATGTCGGGTATTTATTTCAGAAAGATAAGTAATGGAGAATGGAGAATCCATCACAAGACATGCTCAGATTAACGTCTGTTGGACTCTGCGGTAGCTTTATGTGCTGAAATCACGCTCTAAAGAACTTTAGATGCAAATTTCAGTAACTTTATTGTTAAAATGTTGTCTAGAGGTTATTGCAACGTCCCAAAATATTTATTTATAGCTTTGAAATTATTAATCGTTGCAATGGGCAATTAGTGTTGTTGATATGTACAATTTACAACTACCGGGAAGCTATTATATCGATTCTTCAAGGTCTGATATTTATGTCAGAAAGATATGTAATGGCGAATGAAGTATTCATAACAAGAGATTGTCAGGTTAACGTCTATTGCACTCTGTGGTAACTTTATGTGCTGAAAACACGCTCTAAAGAACTTTAGAGGCAAATTTCAGTAACTTTATTGTTAAAACGTTGTCTAGAGGTTATTGCAACGTCCCAAAATATTTATTTATACCTATGAAATTATTAATCGGTGCAATGGGCAATTAGTGTTGTTGATATGTACAATTTACAACTACCGGGAAGCTATTATATCGATTCTTCAAGGTCTGGTATTTATGTCAGAAAGATATGTAATGGCGAATGGAGTATTCATCACAGGATATTGTCAGGTTAACGTCTGTTGCACTCTGTGGTAACTTTATGTGCTGAAAACACGCTTTATGGGACTGTAGATTCAAATTTCAGTAACATTAATGTTAAAACGTTGTCTAGAGGTTATTTGAGCGTCCCAAAATATTTATTTATACCTAGGAAATTATTAATCGGTCCATGAGGCAATTAGTGTTGTTGATATGTACAATAAAATTTACAACTACCGGGAAGCTATTATATCGATTCTTCAAAGTCTGATATTTATGTCAGAAAGATATGTAATGGCGAATGAAGTATTCATAACAAGAGATTGTCAGGTTAACGTCTATTGCATTCTGTGGTAACTTTATGTGCTGAAAACACGCTCTAAAAAACTTTAGGTCAAAAATTCAGTAACATTAATGTTAAAACGTTGTCCAGAGGTTATTGTAGCGACCCAAATATTTATTTATACCTAGAAAATTATTACTCGGTGCATGTGGCAATTAGGAGTTTTAATATGCACAATTTACAACTACGGGCAAACTGTTCTATCAATTCTTGAATGTCGGGTATTTATTTCAGAAAGATAAGTAATGGAGAATGGAGAAACCATCACAAGACATGCTCAGATTAACGTCTGTTGGACTCTGCGGTAGCTTTATGTGCTGAAAACACGCTCTAAAGAACTTTAGATCCAAATTTCAGTAACTTTATTGTTAAAATGTTGTCTCGAGGTTATTGCAACGTCCCAAAATATTTATTTATACCTATGAAATTATTAATCGGTGCAATGGGCAATTAGTGTTGTTAATATGTACAATTTACAACTACCGGGAAGCTATTATATCGATTCTTCAAGGTCTGATATTTATGTCAGAAAGATATGTAATGGCGAATGAAGTATTCATAACAAGAGATTGTCAGGTTAACGTCTATTGCACTCTGTGGTAACTTTATGTGCTGAAAACACGCTCTAAAGAACTTTAGAGGCAAATTTCAGTAACTTTATTGTTAAAACGTTGTCTAGAGGTTATTGCAACGTCCCAAAATATTTATTTATAACTAGAAAATTATTACTCGGTGCATGGAGCAATTAGGGGTGTTAATATGCACAACACACAACTACCGGGAAGCTGTTATATCAATTCTCCAAGGTCTGATATTTATGTCAGAAGGATATGTAATGGCGAATGGAGTATTCATCACAAGAGATTGTCAGGTTAACGTCTATTCCGCTCTGTGGTAGCTTTATGAGCTGAAAACACGCTCTAAGGGACTTTAGATTCAAATGTCAGTAACATAAATGTTAAAACGTTGTCTAGAGGTTATTTGAGCGTCCCAAAATATTTATTTATACCTAGAAAATTATTAATCGGTCCATGAGGCAATTAGTGTTGTTGATATGTACAATTTACAACTACCGGGAAGCTATTATATCGATTCTTCAAAGTCTGATATTTATGTCAGAAAGATATGTAATGGCGAATGGAGTATTCATCACAGGATATTGTCAGGTTAACGTCTATTGCACTCTGTGGTAACTTTATGTCCTGAAAACACGCTCTAAAGAACTTTAGAGGCAAATTTCAGTAACTTTATTGTTAAAACGTTGTCTAGAGGTTATTTGAGCGTCCCAAAATTTGTATTTATACCTAGCAAATTATTACTCGGTCCATGAGGCAATTAGCGTTGTTAATATGGACAATTTACTACTACCGGAAGCTATTATATTAATTCTTCAAGGTCTGGTATTTATGTCAGAAAGATATGTAATGGCGAATGGAGTATTCATCACAGGATATTGTCAGGTTAACGTCTATTGCACTCTGTGGTAACTTTATGTCCTGAAAACACGCTCTAAAGAACTTTAGAGGCAAATTTCAGTAACTTTATTGTTAAAACGTTGTCTAGAGGTTATTTGAGCGTCCCAAAATTTTTATTTATACCTAGCAAATTATTACTCGGTCCTTGAGGCAATTAGCGTTGTTAATATGGACAATTTACTACTACCGGGAAGCTATTATATTAATTCTTCAAGGTCTGGTATTTATGTCAGAAAGATATGTAATGGCGAATGGAGTATTCATCACAGGATATTGTCAGGTTAACGTCTATTGCACTCTGTGGTAACTTTATGTGCTGAAAACACGCTCTATGGGACTGTAGATTCAAATTTCAGTAACATTAATGTTAAAAGGTTGTCTAGAGGTTATTTGAGCGTCCCAAAATATTTATTTATACCTAGGAAATTATTAATCGGTCCATGAGGCAATTAGTGTTGTTGATATGGACAATTTACAACTACCGGGAAGCTATTATATCGATTCTTCAAAGTCTGATATTTATGTCAGAAAGATATGTAATGGCGAATGAAGTATTCATAACAAGAGATTGTCAGGTTAACGTCTATTGCACTCTGTGGTAACTTTATGTGCTGAAAACACGCTCTAAAGAACTTTAGAGGCAAATTTCAGTAACTTTATTGTTAAAACGTTGTCTAGAGGTTATTGCAACGTCCCAAAATATTTATTTATACCTATGAAATTATTAATCGGTGCAATGGGCAATTAGTGTTGTTGATATGTACAATTTACAACTACCGGGAAGCTATTATATCGATTCTTCAAGGTCTGATATTTATGTCAGAAAGATATGTAATGGCGAATGAAGTATTCATAACAAGAGATTGTCAGGTTAACGTCTATTGCACTCTGTGGTAACTTTATGTGCTGAAAACACGCTCTAAAGAACTTTAGAGGCAAATTTCAGTAACTTTATTGTTAAAACGTTGTCTAGAGGTTATTGCAACGTCCCAAAATATTTATATATACCTATGAAATTATTAATCGGTGCAATGGGCAATTAGTGTTGTTAATATGTACAATTTACAACTACCGGGAAGCTATTATATCGATTCTTCAAAGTCTGATATTTATGTCAGAAAGATATGTAATGGCGAATGGAGTATTCATCACAGGATATTGTCAGGTTAACGTCTATTGCACTCTGTGGTAACTTTATGTCCTGAAAACACGCTCTAAAGAACTTTAGAGGCAAATTTCAGTAACTTTATTGTTAAAAACGTTGTCTAGAGGTTATTTGAGCGTCCCAAAATTTGTATTATACCTAGCAAATTATTACTCGGTCCATGAGGCAATTAGCGTTGTTAATATGGACAATTTACTACTACCGGGAAGCTATTATATTAAT
>CALNHX010004749.1:0-120572 GCA_940337035.1 Agriotes lineatus
AAATGTCCCTCAGTGCAGCTATTTTATTCTACATTTTTATAAAATTCGAATAGAGCACGTTCACTTACCAATCAATTATACTGGTTAGATTAACTTTATAATATTTGTAAATTAGGCTATAAATACTCGTTCAAATACCCATTGTGGGTATTTACCCGGGTAAATACCCCGGGTATTTACCCTTAAAAATAAATACCCAGGTAATTTACATCACTAGAAATAGGGTATGGCACACTCAAGCCGATGGCTAATAAAAATCCCGGAGTATGTAGTAGTGCCAAGCGGTGCCTTTCTGTACATCTTGGGGGGGTTTGTCAGGAGTGGCCCAGACCTCCTGGTTGGGACCAGTTCTGCCGTGATACTTGATAGGAACTGGTACATGGAGATTTCCAATCCAAAACAATCACATATGCTTATATAGGATAAGCGCAAACAGAATTTTAATACATTCCAATTCTTTTTTTTTAGATGAACACAGAAAAAGATGGATTTGGAACTAAACAAGCCAAACAACCAGGTTCACTCTAGCTCCATAAAGGAGAGTTTTCTAGCTCCGCGGGAGGAAAACTCCAAAGTTAATTCGGAAAGGGAAGATCAATTTCTAAAGTCATCAAGCAGCAAACCCGAAGGGGAAGCCAAGGTTTCCCCCATGGACAAAGCTGCTAGAGAGGCACGCAAAGAGAGGCAAAAAGTTTATAAAAAGAAAGTGAGAACGCGTAAAAGGCGAGAAGAGAGGGAGAAATTGAAAGAAATGCGGAAGGCCCAGTGTCAACCAACCCAGGCAAACCAAGCAGGAGACTCTTCTCAAGAAGCAGCCAAGAAGGATGCAAAGGAAGCAAGTCCAGGCGATTCTTCTAAGAGTAGCCAGGGTCAGCAATTTGGAGATCCATCTAAGTTGCAAAAAAAGTCATCAGGAATGTTAACGGGCCCAGCCAATGGCAAGCCCACAGAACTCAGCCCGCACTCCGTGGTACAGGTCAGGGTAACAGAAGGCCAACCAGGTCGTTCTGGTACCAAGAGACGCAGAAGCAATGATAGCTCCCCAGAGATCATGACAAAAAAAGCGAAGAGTATACCGAAGCAGGCAGAGAAAGCCAAGGTCTTTCATCGATTGAGGAACACCACGGCTACGACCCAGTGTGCAACGGGGCCAAAGCGACCTAATAGAGAAAACCAGGTAGTTGTCAGGTCTAACCGACCAGATGGCCAGGTCCGACCAGAGGAAGCTGAGGCAATAAGATCTAACATGGTGACAGAGATGTTCAAAACCATGGCGGGCCCTGACGGAGGTCCCCAAGGACCAGAACTTCGGTTCAAGAATTCAGGATTGGTGGCACCGGGCTGGTTTTTAGTAACTGCCCAGGACGAGACTTCAACGAGATGGCTTCTGGAAAGTTGGACACCTCTCAGAGTCGACGGAACCGCCTTTACTCCAACAAGAGCATCTGAGGCGCCGTGGCCAGAGAAAGTGGGATTCTGGCTGAGAAGTCAAGAAGTTGACTTAGAAAACATGAGGCAAATGCTTTCGATGCAGAACCGCTCGCTGAGATTGGAACAGTGGAAGCACATCCAGACCACAGGAGCACCAGGAAGGTGGTTCTTGACTTTCATGGTCAACAGCGATATTGTTAGGTTGTTGGAGGAGGCCGGGTGGCAGCTTTACTACCAGTTGATTACCATTGCTGTGCGTAGGATACCAACATGGAGTGGAACAGTTTGCCAGGAGTCCACTGAGGCCAGCGGGTAAAACTGACCAAGAAGAACTATAAAAACTAATGACCACGCATATTAATTCCCCATAAAGGAACTTCTGTGGGTAAGTCTGATTAATCTTCAGCACAGTAGGGGCGCCATGGGAGAGCTGATCACGGCCCTGACTGGCAGAAGAGAGTCTTTAATTTAAGAATTGTATATTTACAGGAATCGAGCAGGCCAAGATCCTACAAGGACCGTAGAGCCAAAGAAGAAGAAGAAGACATTTACAGGAATAAAGTTAAGGGACTAGGTGCACCCAACTATGATCTAGCAGTTGGCGAGGAAGTGGAAAATCGATCCAGGACCTATCTTATGGTATCCAGGGATTTTGGCATGGTACCATTACCGCATCTGGAAACCAAGGACCTCGCTGCAGTGATCCTGGAGCATCAAGTAGGTGGAATTAATTATAAGGTAGTAGTAAAACATGAATACTTTTTGTTGGACGAAGCGCACGTATCTACAGAGTAGGGATGTTCCGAATACTCGTATTCGTATTCGTATTCGCGAGTATTCGCTATATTTTCAATATTTGTATTCGTAATCGTATTCGCCAAAATTAACACGAATATTATACGAGTATAGGACATTACAATTATAGAAATATAGATAAGAATTTTAATAAAAATATAAAACAGGTATTCATACATTAAATGAAACATATTTTTTAATATTAATCATTCTATAACATTAAATAAAAAACAAAACTATTTTCCATACTATTTCTAAAATTTGCAGCGCGTACAAAAACGATGTTGAAATTTATATTATTCACTCAAGGTCATGTATTCGTATTCGTATTCGTATTCGCAAATATTCATAACAGTATTTGTATTCGTTATTCGTACTCGCGAATACGAATTTTTGGATATTCGGAACCTCCCTACTACAGAGGAATTGAGTCGGTGGCAACCAGATGAGTAGGGTGACCACCTTTCCATTTATACAAACCCTGAGAACCTTCCTGAGTAAAAAAAAAAGGTTTTCTTCAATGATAAAACAGAATGTTTTGTTTTTTTTCAGTTTTTGATTATTATTCAATTTTCACTTCTATTAAGATATTTTTTAGTCACAAATACTGCACAAATATCAATAACGCTTTTTGTAGTTAAAAAAATAATAATAAAGGTAGTAATAATAATAATAATTTAAACGTCCTTTGCCAATTTTTAGTAAGATGAAAAAATCCAATTTCACCCCCCCCCCTTCCTAATATCTCCCTAAAGGTGGAAAATTAAACCTATGTTTAAATGAACTTTTTTGTCAATTTGTGACGTAAAATCCGCCCTTAAAGTAATGCCAAGCATTTCAGTTACACCATATTCATAGAGAATCCCGAAATTATGCGGGGGCGGAAGATATTTCTAAAGAGAGTTACGTAACATTTGTTTGGATACAAGTTGTAGGTACTAAAATGGTGCACATTAATGAAATGTCTTTATTGTACAGGGTTGCTCACAAAAGTGTGGTGAACCAAACCTACTCTTTTTTTAAAAATAGAATGACCTGTAGTTAGGTATGATATAAAGTTGTATGGGGATTTTGAACCAGGGGTAGGCGTACGTCTAGGGGTACATGGGGTGGTTCCAAGGGGTACGCCTGATTGTTTATACAAAACGACAAACTTCATTTGTTTTGTTAAAAAAAAATTAGTTATATTATAGAAAATTATAATGTGGGTAACCAACTCTTTTTCTACAATGCGAAGCAATTGTCTTAGCCACAAAAGAATAGTGAAACTGATCGATGTTTCTTGTGATATGTCATACAAAGAAAAAAATTCTTCTGTCTCCAGCATCATTTTGGGAACGTTTACTGGAATCTTAATTAAGTATGGACTTCTGCTAGTATGGCGTTGCCAAATATATTGCTACACATAAACTGTAATCCTTGACACTTCAGTGGGTGTTAAGTGCCAGTTTACTTCGTGACAATCAAATTTTGAAAAAATCGCTCATAACTTGACCAGTGTCATAAAATTTAGTGCTGTTATCCATATATTTTCTAATTTGATTTACCAAAAAATATGTACATACTATTAATTTCCTAAATTGTTGTTTGAGGTGTAGATTTATCTATTGTATGAATATTAATATTTTTTTTGTTTTGTGTAAATACGAGCATTATTAGAATTTTTGTGATTTAAATTACAAAAAATATACATAGTATAGGCATTCTTTGTATTTTTTTGTCATTTTTATAAAATACTCTCTCAATGATTAATGAAGATTTTTTATTTTGTAATAATAAAGCGTATGCTAATATTATGGATACAATAGTCTTGAGGGTACTTGAGAAACAGTTAACATGATAAGGGATACGTCAAGAAAAAGGGTTGAGAACCGCTGTTCTAAAGTTAACGGTTTTAACGATTTTATTCAAAAAAGACTCAACGTTACCTAAAAATTACGTTTTTTGTGAATTACTTTATGAGTGAGAAATAGTGCTTTTGAGCGTTAATGCTATATAGAGTGCTCAACATTTTCAAATTTAATAATTTCGCAATTTTCTGTATTTTTTAAAACCTTTTCTATTGAGTTTTCTTCTGATATCTTAAATCATATTCTAAATTCTACAGTTTAGTCTATTATATACGAGATAAAAGTAAAACATAAAAAAAAATTTTAGCCTCTCTTAAGTTGCTTTTTTAAAAGAATAATAAATAAGCACCTTTAAAATGGCAATTTAAACACTTGAATACTCCGAACACAACAAACAACGAGGTTGAAAAGAAAAATTGAACCATTATTAACTCAAAAGATAAGAACAACGAAATAACGAGAAATACAAAAGTAAATTACCTGTAGTATCAAATGAAATTAGATAACAGCAAAACGAATACTCAAAAATTCTGTACCTAATTATATGAAATTTCCAAATATTTCTCCTTGTTGCTGAATACGATTGAACCTAGAAAGAATCTAAATTAGCATGATACGCACGCGCCGCACAAGAAGTTTGGGGCTATTACTCTTATATGAAACGTATTTTAATTTTGTTGATATAACTGACGGTTAAGTTAATTTTAGACATGATTACAAAATTAGTGCAACCTGGAAAAATTATTACAAAACCCGGAGCTCGGAAATGCGGTGTAGAAATCCTGAGGCTCCGGATGAAACCCTGAGAGGTAGTCACCCTAGGGATGAGATCAGGATATTACCAGAGCCAAGAAAAGGATGTTAAGCTTGTCTGGGTTCCAGGACATACGGGGGTCCAGGGCAAAGAAAAAGCTTATGCTCCCTTGTGTGTTTAATGCCCTCCACTAACGCGTCGGGCATTAAATTCACACGCGGGAGGAAATGAATACCTTTGCTCCCTAGATATATAAATAGCTATTATTGCAATTTGGATAAGAATTGTGTACATGATACGAATATGTCACTTTATTTTACATGCTTGCTTGCTTGCTGGTGTGGAAGGATAAAGACGTCATAAACTGATATATATATATATATATATACGATTTATTATCAGTGAGGCACATGCAGCTGGACTAAAGGTTGTAGCCACTGTATGTGATCAAGGGAGGAATAATGTCAGTGCTATTAAGAAATTAGTGGAACAGACTCGAGAAGAAACTGGTACCGATAAATATATATTTGAAATTGACCAGAAAAAAGTTGTTCCTCTATTTGATGTGCCACATTTACTGAAATCTATCCGTAATAATTTATTAACGAAGGATAAATACTAAAATTAATGGACAGTAAAGAATAGCTAAGTGGGAACATGTATATGTTACGGTTAAAGTGTTTACTTGGCTAGTTTATAGGCTATCTGGATAGTATACAAACTAACCAAATGTCTGGCTATTTTGATGGAAAATCATATTTCTCCTAAAATAGCTATGAATATTGGCTGGTTTGTATACTATCCAGCTAGTTTACAAACTATACAAGATTTATCGCCAAAGTATAAACCATAAGAAAAGTATACAAATTAATCGTTGTTTTTGTTTGTTTGTTTGTTAACCCTTAAGTACTAACGTTACGTCTGAGAGACGGAAATGTTCGAAGCGCGTGTTATATTTCCCCCTCCAGTTGGGATTTATGGTTGATCCTTCTTCTAAATTCAAACTACCTAAAAATAACTCAGTTTTTAAAATTTCGCTGCGGTGGGATGTTTTGTGCAGAAGTTATTTGTATTTAAAAATAAATTCCGTCTCAGAGACGTCACGTTAGTTTGCACGCTACTATTTTTGCATGATGGATCAAAAACCAACTTGCTCAAATACGGTTAGATCAACAGACAGTTGCTTGAGCAGCAAGTTCAAGTTCAAGTTCAAGTTTATTCATTCCATTGCCCGTACATTAATAATACAGATTGGTGTCGTCAAGAATTATGATAAACTATACATTACTTATTATAGACATTCACTTATAATAAAATACAATAAGGATGTAACATACTTAACCTAGGTAAATACTAATTATAAATGCATTATACTTTGGCGTTAAGCAATCAACACTTAAGATTAAGGAATTCCTTGATGCTATAGAAATTATGATCATATAGGAAAGATTTTAATTTTCGCTTAAACACATTAGCATCATTAATGCGCCTGAGGTATTCGGGCAGATTGTTAAACATTTGATAGCACGAAAACGATGGCGACTGTGTATAGCGCCTGCGGTTGTACTGAAATATGTGTAACTTGTTAATACTTCTCGTACCGTAGCTGTGCACGTCGCTGTTGAATATTAGAGGGATGCTCTCATGTTTTACCCACAAACAGCATTTGTATATGAATAAGTCATATACCGTGAATATTCTGTACGTTTTAAAACTGATTCTTGCAGATGTGCGCCTATTAATGGAAAACATCATGCGAAGGATGCGTTTCTGTATTATAAACACCCTGGAAAGATCACCTTTTCCCCAAACTATTAAATTATAGCTTAAGTGAGACTGCACCAGTGCATAGTAAGCCTCGATGAGATAAGTGTTCCAGTAGTATAATGAATTAGACAGTGAGGACAGTAACGGAGAACCTAATATTGATGAAAATTCTGCTATACTTAGTGACCCTAATGTGTTCATCTTGCACTAATTCTGTATAGTTTTAGGGTGGTGTGAAATTTTATACGTATTTTTTTTCTCACTTTTTTTTAGTTAAGTTGTGTTAGAATACCATTGTCTGTTGAAATATGTTTACTGATAATAAAAAAAAATATTGAAAATTGCCTTTTTCTGTAATTAAGTTAACACCTACAAATTTAAACACGGTTTCCTATTTGACTCTGTAAATGCTAATATTTTTATGAATTTATATTTTTTATGTGATTAAAATATGCTTGATACATCATTGCATAGTACTTTATGTTTAAAAAATAATAGTAATAAATTCATAAATAACTATATGCCCGTCTCTGAGACGTCATGTTAGTACTAATGCACCACAACAGACACGTTAGTACTTGAAGGTTAATGGACGACTAGTTTACAAACTGTCCACACTCTTTGGATAAAGTGTGAACTTAATATTAGTAGTAATACATAATAACCAACTCGTTGGTTAGTATGTAAACTAACCAATTCCATTTGGCTAATTTATTAGAAAAGTGAGGTTATGTTTATGGCAAGTGCTGTGTGTTCTTATTGTTTACTGTCGTGTCTTATGAAATTTGTTTAAGGATAGATATCTGGTTATTAAAAATTAATCAACAACAACAATTTGAAAGCCTGCTTTTGGAAGTTTACGAGAAAAAGTTGCAGAATTCAAAATTAATGAATGACAGTGATTATAGTTAACTTTTGCAACGTATAAAGAGATAAATTGGGAGTGCAAAAGACATGGGACTTGAGGTTAATGATAAGAAAACGAAATACATGACATGGAATGATCAATCATATCAACAAGATGAAACACTGAAGATTAAGACAAATGCAAACACGGAACATAATTTTGAGGAAGTGGAATCTGTTATATATTTAGGCACAGTGATAACCAGAAAACCGGATTGTAGTATAGAAAGTGCAGCAGCGTTAAAAAAGGTTTTAACAAGTAATTTGTTTCCACGGTTACTGAAAATTAGAGTTTATAAAACAATAGTGCGGCCTACGGTGCTCTATGCCTCGGAAGTGTGGGGATTAAGAAAGTACGACCAACTTATTCTAAAAGTGTGGGAGCGAAAAATTTTAGAAAGAATATACGGGGGAAAATGTGTTGAAGGACAGTGGGTAAGACGGACAAATCAAGAGCTGTACGAGTTATTTGGAGAGACGAACATAGTTGGTGTAGTGAAAACACATAGGCTCAGATGGCTGGGGCATCTGTTTAGTTTAGTTTAGTTTAGTTTATTTATTAGTATCAGTACACAAAATAAGTGTTTATACAAGTCAGCAACCATATAAATAATGTAAAATATATAAGAAAATACAATTAACACTTTAAAACAAAATATTTAAACATACATTTATATAAAACTCTAACATAATCATTTAAAATAGAAGTATCACAAACAAACAATAATTTACAATTAAAATTTTACATTGATGACAATTATGGAAAAGAATTACTAATAAATTCAATCTCAAATACTCAGAGGTCTTCAAAGTCACTGGTGAGGTATTCTTCAAGGGAATAAAATGATTTCAAAATTAAGTAAGTTCTTATTTTTGACAAAAATAATTTCTCATTAAGTTTTTTTATATTATCTGGAAGGACATTGTAGAATTTTATGCAGTGGTAGTCAGTACCCCTGCGGGTCCTCCCAAGTCTGCGAAAGCCAGGAATGATGTTATGATTGTGGCGAGTTGGGTAGTCATGGACATCCCCATGAGTTTGAAACAGAGTGATATTTCTCCTTAAGTGGATCAAGCAACGCAGAATATAGACACACGGGATAGTCATTATCCGGAGCTCCCCAAAACAATGTCGACAACAGTCCCTGTAGCCCAGTCCTGTGATAATACGAATACATTTTCTTTGTAGGGCAAATATTTTGGGCATATGAGCTGAATGACCCCAATTTAAGATTGCATATGACATGTTAGATGCAAAATACCCATGGTACGCTGTTAGAAGTATATTCCTGGAAGCATTTTTTGACAAGCTTCTGATTAGAAAAATTATTTTCGATAGTTTAGAGGACAGTTGGGAAACATGTTCTTCCCAAGTAAGCCGAGAGTCCAGGTATACCCCCAAGAATTTAACTGATCGGCTGCACGGGAGGTCAGGTTGAGCATGACGAAGTGAAAAGTTTATGTGTTGGGTCTTGGTGTAATTCAGACTAAGCTTATTAGCCTGGAACCACTTTTGAATATCTAGCTCTCTTTCAGATATAATTTCATTAATAGGTTCAGAGGGATGATACTGCTGCAAGTTGGTGGTGTCATCTGCGAAGAGAATTAAGTCTGAATTTGGGACAGAGTTAGGCAGATCGTTAATAAAAATTAGAAACAACAGAGGCCCCAAGACTGAACCCTGAGGTACTCCATATTTGATAGATAGTTTTTTTGAAACCTGCCCATTGTAGGATACATACTGAGTACGCTCATACAGGTAAGACTTTAGTAGAGCAATACTATTAGCATGGAAATTATAAATTAGGAGTTTATGAAGTAGAATATCAAAAGAGACACAGTCAAAGGCCTTTGTCAAGTCAAAGAATGATGCATAAGTATCCAGTCCCCGCTCAAAACCATCGGAAACACCTTCCGTCAGGTTGTCGATTGCTACTGTGGTTGATCTTTTATTCCTAAAGCCATACTGTTTCTGAGTAAAGATGTTATTTTTCTCAAGGTAATCATTCATCTGTTCCTTCATAAGAGATTCAAATATTTTTGATATGATAGGTAGTAGAGATATAGGGCGGTAATTTCCCTCATCATCAATGGACCCCTTATTTTTAAACACAGGTACTATCCTTGCTATCTTTAGAGCTGTGGGAAATATATTTTGAGATATGCACAAGTTAATTAGTTTGGTAAGAGGAGAGATGATAATATTCTTTATTTTCTTTATAATCTTTACATTTAATTCATAACAGTCCCTGCTCTCACTGTTTCTTAAGCAATTTATTCTTTCCCTAACCATGTTATGTGTCACAGGTGAAAACATAAAAGGTTCATTTCTAGGATTTACAAATCTGCCAGAAATGTACTCATCAAAAGTTGTATTGGGGCTAGGCAGTTCAGAAATTATATTATCGGCAACATGAACAAAAAAGATATTAAATGTTTCAGCGTTCAAACGGGTTGACATATTTTTAACATTATTAATTGAATTAGACTTTATTACAGTCCACATAGCACGTTGTTTATTGGATGATGCATTGATATATCCATCATAAGCAGTTTTTTTAGCTTTTGATATTTTATGGCGATATTGTTTTTTGTATTTATTGACAACGGTTTTTGATATAAGGATAGGATTTTGTTTATTTAAAACTGTTAACAGTCTTAACCGTTCCCTCATATCTCTGAGTTCATCAGTAAACCAATTACCTGAGATAACAGATGAATGATTACTAGCTAATTTAGATTTAAGTGGAAAACATTTGTCCACAGCCTCAGTGAGCACACCAAAAAACATACTAAACTGCCTATCAACATCTCCACCAAGCCCAGTCACAAAACCCCAATCCACAGCATCAATCAAGTTATAAAATTTAAAAAGACCCTCTTCAGATATTGGTCTGTACACAACTCTAGCACTGCTTGTAGTAGGGCTCATAGATAAACTGCAACCGAGTAGAATGCCCATATGATCGGAAAGCTCACAGAGATCACACGGCTCAGCCTTAAGGCTGTCAAAGCATATATTAGTGTATATATTGTCTAAGCATGCATTGTTTCTGGTGGGAAAGCTAACGGTTTGAAACAAACCATATGAGTTTAAGAGGTTGCTCAAAGAAAGTGCACCATGATTACTAGTGTCCGCTGAAAAATGGACATTAAAATCTCCTGTAATAACAATGGTTTTACTAAAATCAAGGGTGTCCAGTATAGAGGTAATTCTTTCAATAAATAAATCAAAGGAACCACTGGGAGATCTATATACCGTAAGCAGCTGAAGCTTTAATGATTTAAGAGACACTCCTACAGCCTCACAGTGCAACTCCTCAGAGAAACCAGAGATGTTGAGTTCCTGATACTCGATATTATCTTTCAAGTATATTCCGACCCCACCATGAGTTCTCGCAGACCTACAAAAACCCACAGCTGCCCTGTAGCCACTGATACTAGTGACATTAAATTCACTTGTAGTGAGCCAGTGCTCATTAACACAAAACAAATCGACATTTTTTTCCCTGAGTAGCACCTCATATTCTAGCAATTTATTTTTTATACTTTGTACATTGGCATGCAATAACTTAATTTCCCTTTTGGGATTTTTAACACTTACTGAGTCTGTTATGTTCTTGCCCGTCGGCGCTCGAGGTTCAAAAAATGGTTGACCCATATTCCACTAGGCCAAAATTCAGAACTCATAATGGTATTTTTTAGGTCTTTCGGTATCCCAAGTTTGAAGCAAGTCATATTATTGTTTCTAGTAACCATTTTTTCACATATACACTGTTCACAATCAATGTTTTGCTTTTTTAGATAGTCTAGGATGTCCTTAGTGTCGGACTTTTTTGATAACCCTGAAATAAACAGCCAGTGCAATCTTTGTGCGACCTTTAGACTGCCCTCTGTATTTGAGCCCTGGATAGGAGGAGGCCTGGTATTATTTCGTGGGTTGTTGTTTCCTCGATGTCTTCTTACAACTTTCCAGCCATCTTCTTGGTTTTCTGGTACATTTTCTTCAGTGTTTTTAACTAGGTTTACATCCCGATTTATATTGTTTATATTTCGGGGGTTGTTGTTTCCTTGACGTCTTCTTACAACTTTCCGACCATCTTCTTTGTTTTCTGGTACATTTTCTTCAGTGTTTTTAACTAGGTTTACATCCCGATTTATATTGTTTATATTTGAAACATCATTATCTGATTGTGAGGTTAAGTTCCTTCTTTCTGCTACTTTTGGTAGAACTAGCTCATTTGAGCTACCAGGGCTGCTACAGTAGTTCACTTGAGCTAAATCTGGTGTGATATTTGCCTTGCTACCAACATTATCGATGGAATTTTCCAATGGCTTATGTTTACCTTTTTTTCCTGCTTCAGATATTTTCAGCTTTTCTTCTAGGACTATTACCTTTTTCTTTAAGCTCTTTTCATTTTCTTCCAGGACAGTGATTCTGACTTTCAGATCTTCCACTATTTCTCTTAAACTGCCGAATTCTGCATCGGTTGGTTTGCAGGTTAGATCATCACTAGTTTCGTCCGCATGAACGCAAACGGCTTTTTTTTGTTCGGCCGCCTGTTGCAAACAAGCAGGGTGAAAAACGCACTTGCACTTAACACATTTAACTTCCGTGGCCACATTTTTTTTACAGTGGGAGTACGTTTTCTTAACTTTTTTTGGCTCCTGAATAGCGACGACGTTGTCATCGCCCACCATTTTACATTATTTATGTGATAAGGATGAACAACCAAAGAACGCCCGGTAAAATATATAAAGCAGAAATCGGTGGTAAGCGACGAAGAGGCCGACCCAGATGCCAGTGGAAGAAGGAAATACAAGAAGACCTGCGCAGTTTGAACATTAGAGGATGGGAGGACAGAGCTAAAAATAGAAAGGAATAGAAGAAAGTGACAAACCAAGCCATGGGCCTACTAGGCCTTTAGTGCTTTTGTATATATATAAAAGAAATAGTTATTTGTTTCATTAGTACAAAAAATGCATCATTTCGGGACAAGTAAGACAGATTGTCGGACGACGCGCAGCGGAGTCTGGCGCATCTTACCCATCCCGAAAACGCATTTTTTGTGCAAATGAAACATACAATTTTTTCTCCAACTACTCATAAATTTGGTAATATGACTTATTATTTAGAATCAAACGTTGTAGGCAACATTGTAGAACATTCATGGCGCAAATAAACAATCACTCTACGAGGAAAATAAACAACAACGACGGCGATTTAAAATTTACCATGTAAAACCAAAACCCTATCTCGCGTCCATTTTTGTACTATTGCAAATATGAATTGAAAAGTGTACAGTTGCCAAGGTAATTGGTGAATATCCCGAAATGACTTACTTTTTATACAAAATTATTCTACAATATGGCGTCTTATTCGTGTGGTTGGAGAAGAAAGTTAGTTGTAACGAAGAAATAAGTCTGAATACAAAATTTCAGTTTTATATTAGTAATTATATTTTGAAGATATTATAAAATCAAAAAAATATATTAAATGATTAAACAACCCTTTAAGTCGCATCTATAAGTTGTGCAATGATCTCTCTTGTGATGTTCTGGATCCAAAATTTAGTCATTTTTATAATTTAGCCAGAAACTTTACTTTTGTATTTGAGTGAGAAAGCAACGTCCAATCTTACAATCGGTATTAATTTTGTAATTTGTATTTTCTTTGTTCTGTAAAGGAATATGTCCGTTTATTATTGAAATAAATAATAAATAAATACAAAAATTATAATATGATCAAATCTGTGGAGATGAGTAAATAAATGTCGTTGGGATGCAATTTGAATAGTAATTTATTTTATTTGAAATCGGCAGTGAAGTACGCCGAAATCGTCATTAAAATACGAGAAATCGGCAGTGAAGTAATCCATTGTTTTACGACTTTTTTGTAGGTGGCGAGGCGACAGATAAACGTCAATCCACCGAACATAACCTACAAACGTTGGTTAAAATGTTGTAATTCACGATTTCTCGATTTCAAATAAAACATAGTGTACACATCGGCACTGAAGTTCCTTTTTATCCCTCATGTGGTTTATTTGCCTTGGCCCTACGGGCCTCGGCAACTAAATCCACATTCGTGATAAAAAGCTATACTTCAGTGCCTTGGTATACAAATTACTATTTTCTGCTATCGTGTCAAAATGACAACTTTTTACACAGTTTCTAGTGTCAATAGTGACCTTTGTAGCACTCTTAATATTAGCGCTCGAATTACGTCTTTTTCGCACATTGCCATTGATGGCTTGTTGTAATACTATATTAAAACACGCATTGCCATAAGTTTCGATGTCAACATAATCTAGAATGTCTAACACAATGTGACGGAAAAAGTGTCACCGAACTAAGTTTTTATATTTCTGTTACGATTGTAGAAAAAGTAGCGTATAATACACGTGTATAAGTGCCATTAAAGCACTGACGACGCTTCACGTCGTGCTCTTAAACTTGTCACATGTATTTAAAGGCCGAAGCCGGACAACTCGGCGCCGCCACTTCGACGCCGCCAACTTGCCGCGGGGACAGCTCGGCGCCGAATTTAAATTCGCAAACTACAGTGTGCACTACGTAAAAAAATTATTATAAACAAATAATAAATAAAGTGATCGCCAAAAATCGGGCATCAAATGAAAAAAAATTATTTAGAATTTCTTGGAAAATCAAACACTAACGACCAGAGGTAATTGCAAAGTGATTACAAATGGGCCAAACAAAAGTTGTCACATGACTTCCGTTATCAGTAAAATTTTACATTTTTTTTAAATAATTACGAAACATGCATTGAAATTTATTATGAAATAAAAAACTTTGTTAAAAATATTTGTTTTTCCATAGCAGTTTTTGTTAAAAGTAAAATTCTTTGATATGTACGAAAGCGTAGAGCTGCCATGTCAATATTGGGAAATATTTTCAGGTAAATTTACACGTTTTCTGTAAATTTACACGTTTTCTGTAAATTTACACTTTTTCTGTAAATTTACACTTTTTCTGTAAATTTACACGTTTTCTGTAAATTTACACTTTTTCTGTAAATTTACATTTTTTCTGTAAATTTGCCCTTTTTCTACCGATTCGTACCGTCGTGGCAACACTGGTTGATTATCCAGTAGTTACAGCCGAACTCCGTTCTACGCCAGACGCCAAAACAGTTGGAGACCAGCAGACCACTAGTTCATTGCATTGTGCATGTTTCTCGGCATGGATGAATTTATGGACTTTCTGCGGGGCAGGGGCGTCCCCGATTTGACTATAAAACAATTCCTAGACGAAAATGTAAGTTCTATCGGTTATACTATTTGACATATACACATACGTAAAAGAGAAACAACAGTAGGTACCTACGTGCATTTAGTCATACATGTTAACGCAATATCAGCAAAATTAAAGTGAGTTAAGAGTACAAAACGTACGTGTGTTCTTCTTTATAGCTGATGTGTTACCGAGGCAATTCATAGAGTAACTAATTGGATCACAAAAATATAAAATGCAGGTAATCTAACCCTACTTTTTCATAGTTTGCAACCAATATGACGTATACTAAATGCTCGTATTATTAAGTGGCTAACTTGTAGCTATTTACCGAAGATTATTCCCTCATCTAGGTAACAAGTAAATGGTAAGCTTAAGGATTACTATAGCACCGCCTTTATATGTCTTAACTATCATGTTTCCCACTTTTTATGCAGGATTTCCCAAAAGAACCGGAACGGTCAAACATGTACATATCTCAGCAACGACTTGACATAACGTTCAGAAATTTGGTATACAGGGGTTATCGATAATGCCCGATGTAAATATAGTATGCTCTCAAGTTTTTTTTAACGTAAAGCTATGTTTATTCTTAGCTTCTTCTATTTGTCGGTTTAAAGATACTACGCGCTTCAATATCAAATTTTAATTCCCTTTAGTTTGGAAGATATGGAAAATCAGCATATCATTGACAAATATCGAAAGATTAAAATGCATATTTCGAAAAATCTATCTTTGTGATAGGATAGGATAGAAAGACCAATCTAAAAATACCGTTTACAGCGTTGCCAGATTTATGGTATTTCCACTAATGAAACTTGCATTTCACTTTTTTAAAGTGGCATAGATCAGGACTGTCAACTGATAGAACAGATTTCTATATCCTTTTCTAAAAACGTTGTGAATAGATGAATATACGTCTGGCAAAACTAAATCTAGCAATAAGATTTTAATGTAAATAATGTAATAGAACTAAATGTAATAGAATTAAATGTCATAAAGTTTAAAGTTAAATAAAGAACGACAATGTCACGTTGTCACGGTAATGACAGTTTGTACATTGTTGTGACCGATCGAGCAGGTTTTTCTGTCTACATTTTGACTGAAGCATTTTATTTGATAGTTCGATGTCTTTGTTTATCTCTCTGGAACTATCACACTAGACTTGGGTTTGCCAGACGTGTATATTGTTAGCTATTATTGTAATATCTAATCAATCTAAGATAACCGACAAATTAATACTATGTTTGACGTTCCTGTTTCTCTAAATTGCATTAATTTAATTAATAAGTGGGCCTGATAAATTATTTGTCCCTAGCTTGATCCGGCAGCCATCATGGTTATGCCCGATGATACCTTGAAAACGTTGTTACCAAAATTAGGCGATAGGATTGCTATTAAAGAATACTGCAAAAAAGAATTGGCACCCAAAAAGCAGAGCCTAATTAACCGACTAAAATTGAAAATTTCGACGCCGGGCAATAACACCGTACACAAAGGAAGTTGCAATAAAAAAGTAAAAACAACGAGACTGATTGAAGTGGGTTGGGTTTGTTCAATGGATGGAGAAACCTACACCCAGGTGCGTAAACTGCAAGGAGGTGGCACCCGGCAAATTGAAATTGCAAAGTCTGCAACGGTACAAACTGTACATCAACGCGCCTTGAAACTTTTTTTCCCGTTTGGCAAATCGACAAAAGGATATCTAGAAAATTTTGAAACAAGAATGGTAGATTTTTCGCTACAACAATTAGATGATCAGCTAACTATCGAGGATTATTTTTCTCGCACCGCTTTGACAAAGTTGAGGTTTTATTTGGCTTCTAAATGTATCAAAAAGGCATCTCCTCCAGCTAAACGCACTAGGATGCGTAGGGCTGCGTTATCAATTTCCCGAAATGGAATTTTGTCAGATAATGAGAATTCATCAGATGCGAGTAATGAAAAATTTAGATCGCTTCCGAATGAGGCAGACACTGAATTCATTTCCAATCGGACAACCAACGAAGACCCTACACCGCTTCTGGGCTTGGGAACAATTGATGACTACGCAGTTCTTTCCAACCAAGACGTAACGTATTTTTTCAAATTATTATTTTATTATTATTATCTTCTCATTTTTTCAGTACCACCCAGCGAGAATCAGCTGTGAAGAAGAGCACAGCACGAACCTAAGCGTACACACTGATGACTGGAATAATGATCCTTACTTCTATCAATCGTCTAAAGTTGTAATGCAGACAGAAACATTCGAACAACAAGTTCCCAAAGATGACCTAAGTTTATTAGTAAATTCAATTCTTGATTGCTGTGAGAGTCAGCCATTACCAAACGCCACCAATACAGACATTTGTGAGCCTCAAACGATTTCTTCACTTTTGCAACACTTACAACATAACATCAACACGCAGAAAATATTACAGTTCAACGTATATAGAGAAGACATCTTTGGATGTTGCGTTCGGGCAATGAGAAGAGTCGGATTTGATCCATTCAGTAAAATTTCAGTCAAGTTCAGTGATGCTGAGGGTACAAGCGAAGGTGCAGTTGATGAAGGAGGTCCTTGCAGAGAAATGTTCAGATTATCTCTCAACTGGTTGAAAGACAGCGGGATGTTCTGTGGTGACCACAAGAAAAATTTGAATCTTTGTGGAAATGCTTTGCACAAAAACATGTATTTCGAAGCAGGTCGATTAATCGCATTATCGCTGATCCATGGAGGGCCAGGGCCTCATTTTTTCTCTGAAACACTATTCACTCTATTATGCGGCGAGACTGCAGTTCCAACACTTGATGATATTGATCGAGATACAAGAGAAAAAATTACGCAATTTCAAAATGCCAAGGATCTTGATGAACTACAAACAATAATAGGAGGCAGCGATATTTTTTCTCTTGCCGGATTTCCAATTATTGTCAAAGCAGAAGAGCAAAAAAAAATTGTCCAAGGTACAAAATATGTATATCTAATACCGGTTAGTTCCGGTACCGAATCTGTTGAAATAACTTTAGAGAATATATTATTTTTAGGAACGCTACGATTTTTTGCTGTTGACAGAATTAGAGAACCATTGCGTCAATTAATTGAAGGATTGACAACATGCGGTCTATATGAAACACTTAAGCAATATCCCAGTTTATTCAAAGATATATTTTGTTCTGAAATCACACTATCTTCAAAAATACTTGAAGAACTATTCCTCATCGTCTATACCGAGCCTGGGACTAATACCCGTAGTACAGAAAATCGGGTGATTTCTTACTTCAGGGATTACGTACTGGATTTGGAATGTATGTGATATAACAATATTTATTTTTTTTAATACGTATGGTTTTAGGTGACCCGACAAATATTGTCACACTTTCTGATCTTTTAGTCTTCGCAACAGGATCTGATTGTCCTCCACCTCTAGGATTTCCCTTACGGCCACAAATCATGTTTTTGCATGAAGGGAATTCACGATTTCCTATGGCAAATACATGCTCTCTTCATTTAAAACTGCCAGTCGTTCATAACAGCTACGAAGAATTCAAAACGGATATGGATTTTGCTATGAGTAATGCTAAAACATTCGGATTCGCTTAATACTTGTTTTATTTTTCGTTCATCTATTATTCTTAAGATAATAATTGATTTTGTTCATTTTTATATTAACAGTACTCTATTTTGTTACACAGTTGCCGTTAAGCTAACTATATTCATAAATTTATGTAGATATTTAATGTTAAATACAATCATTTTTACGCATACTTATATAAGTTTCATTTTAAAGTACTGGAAGAATATCGAAAAACTTCTGTCTCAAATTCTTGTATAATGCTATGGCTGCTTCTGCTTGTTTGGTCTTGACCCATCCCTCCTCCTCCATAATTATGGCAGCCAACTGGTACACGTCATAATCTGAAGTGATTCTGGGCTTGGGTATTGTCTCCAACCAAAGTTCTGTTATCTCTCTGCTTACAGGATGTAAGTAGTCGGTTGACATGAAATCTTGAGGTCTATTATACATCATGAATGGTCGTCCATAAGGTGCAATGCTATTTCTGGAACGCGTTATTCTATGCGTATTCCATTCCAGGGCAACCGTATCAAGTTCCTCCTAGACAAAAAAGGTTCCGGTTTATTTGTAATTATTGTGGTGTAGTTGGTTCGCTGTATGGTTTCCTCGATTTGATCTTTGACAGCCGCTGATTAGAATTTCAAAATCATTTATATATGTCAACTTTGTCACATATCAAGTAGGAACCATGCAGCAAATGAACTATAACGTTGTAAATAAAGCACTGCTTGATTGATTTAAATACAGCTGGGTATCAAGTGAGCGCTTAAGTAATTTTTATATCAATAACTTAAGTAATAATTTTAGTCAACTCTTTACATTTTGAATACTAGCAAACATTGAAATTCAGATCGGATTAAGAGGAACCCTCGACAGAACCTGTTATTACCATTGTTACTTATTGAATAACAAAGACCGACTTACCTTTATAATATCTAAGAAGCAAAATTGTATAAATGATTTATCCATTAGGCTTCCTGAGAATGAGCCCTCATCCTTCAAAGTATGAAATACATTCAACCAAAATTGTGAGTGATGTTTTCGTAAGGTTGACCACCACGCCTCTATGCGTTGATTTGCATGACTTGTTCCATATAAGAAACCCGGAAGATGTGAAAGTGCATCCGCTCCATCCAGTTTTAGATTTGTCTGTATTCGTTCAATGATGACATTTTCAGTACCCAAATCGGCGCGTACAGTCTGTGGACATCCACCTCTAGTTATAACTGCTTTCAAATAATGATAAGCAATTACCGAAGGATCATTTGTATTTGGTCCTGCTTTCAACCAGATAATGTAACGAGAAAATCCGTCTATGCAGCCTGTTATACAAATTCCAAATGGCTTCAGTTTGTCGTAACAATCGGTATGCCAGAGAAAATTGGGCCCTTTATTGTAGTATTGTCTTCTTCGTAGACGACGTCGCTGACGTAGTGTAACTCCATCAGGGTCAAGAGTGCGTAACAGTTCTCTGATTGTATTTTGAGTCACAACAAATCCGTGCTGAAGGCACTTAAGATGCATCCACCTGTAGCCGTGTAGCTGACCGTGTGTCGATATTTGTGTTTCCAAAAATCGTACTAGAATATTAATGTCCGTGTAAATCTTTCTTCGAAATAAACGAAGTCGTCTTAGATGCCTTCGCAAATGGCGTAAACTTAGAATATAACCGTCTTCTAGAAGACATGTCAAGATTTCTCTGTGACTTAATCCGATTTGAAAGTAGGTTTTAATATATTCGTCCATAATATCTGATGAATATCTCTACTTCATCGGCACAATGCAACTTAACCGGCGTAGAACAAGGCTCGATTCTCACTACTGAATAATGAACACGTCGTTGCCTTGACGTCGTATTGCTTGGTAGAAATTTTGACAGAAACAGTGTAATTGGACAGAAAAAGTGTAAATTTACAGAAAAAGTGTAAATTTACAGAAAAAGTGTAAATTTACAGAAAAAGTGTAAATTTACAGAAAAAGTGTAAATTTACAGAAAACGTGTAAATTTACAGAAAACGTGTAAATTTACCTGAAAATATTTCCCAATATTGACATGGCAGCTCTACGCTTTCGTAGATATGGGACCTAAACATAAAAGAAAACGTGTGAGGTCAAAGTTGGCAGAGGATTTTGAAATTTTGGTATAGGAGCCTAGATGTTGATTCTAAACAATTTTTCTTAATAACTTTTTGTCGTATTTTCTACATAAAAGGCAGGCTACTCTACAGTAAAATAGGTTTTTTGAAAACTTCAAAGGCATACTTGATTTTTCAAAACTGAAATGCTGTTCGAAATTCGCTTTTAACCAAGCAGGGCTGAACCCCAAAAAATGAAAATTTTAAACGAGAATTTTTTACCTTTTACAAGAGTCGTTTCACCTATCCGGGGACACACTGTATACAGGGTGTCCGGAAAATACGTGTACAACGAAAGACCACAAGTTCATTGGCCCAAAGTATGATGATTTAACTCAACTTACCTATACAGGGTGTCAGGAAAGTCAACCGTGTCACTTCTGGATATACTAGGAGGCGATATATGGAGTCGGAAAGTTGTAATCCATTTTTGGCTTAGAAGCATAGTTTTCGTAAAAACGAATGTTGAAAATCAAAAAGGAAAAGTTGAGAACTGCTGTACTTTGCCTTAAATTGGAGGCTTGACGCAGTGTCTTGAGATAGGCTGGGAAAACAATTGTCACATATACCGTCTACATACATAACACAGGCCTGCAAATTGAAATTTTTTGATTTTTTTTTCACCTTAATGGGTGAATCGTATGTATTTTGGTGCGGAGTCCAAATATGACCTCAGTTTTTCTCCAGCACGTAGGGATTTTCCGCAAAATGAAAAAGAAAGTTATGCAAAACCCGCAGTACATATAGGTAAAAATGCATTTTGAAATAAAAAAAAAAAATATTACTAGTGGTTTATTTACATTTTTAAATACAATTTGATAAAAATAATATGTAGTATATACAATAAGGATTTATAATTCTTTATAATATCTACATCTTTTTCCCCCAAAACTCCGTTTTGAGCTTTTCCGTTTGCGTGGGATGTCTGGAAGTTCTCTATGAAGCATCCAACAGTAGTCTCCCACCATATTCACATCCCATCGTCCTTGGTACCTCCGTTCCATTTCTTTGATGTCTTGGTGGAACCTCTCGCCCTGCTCTTCACTTACGGCACCAAGGTTTTCTGGGAAATAACTCAAATGGGAGTTCAAAAAGTGAAGTTTCAAGCTCATGGAGCACCCCAAGGTTTTAAAACATTTCAACATTTTATTTACAATTTCTTCATGATCCGGGTCCGTATTGTTTCCCAAAAACTTAGTCACAACTTCTTTAAATGATATCCACGCCTCTTTCTCAGCTTTTTTCATCACCTTTTCAAACTGATTGTCTTTCATTAGTTTCCGAATGTCCGGGCCAACAAAAACACCCTCCTTTAACTTTGCCTCAGACAGTCCCGGGAATTTCTTTTCAAGGTATTTGACCGTTTCGCCATCTTTTGGCAATGCCTTGACAAACTGCTTCATCAGTCCAAGCTTGATGTGAAGTGGGGGTAAAAGCACTTTTTTGGGATCAACCAAAGACTCAAAGTGAACATTTTTTTCTCCAACCTTCAAAGTTCTCGTTGGCCACACTTTTTGGCTCCAGTGCTGTGCTTTTGCTCGGCTATCCCACTCACATAGGAAACAGGGGAATTTCGTATAGCCACCTTGTTGTCCAAGCACCATAGAGATGACTTTGAGATCACCACAGATAGGCCATCCAAACTCCTTATATTTCAATTTATCAAGGATAAAAGCCATGTTGTCATACTTTTCTTTTAGATGCACAGAGTGCCCCACGGGTACAGAAGCGTATTTATTGCCGTTGTGTAGCAAAACTGCTTTTAAACTTCTTTTTGACGAGTGAATAAAAAGCCTCCATTCATCTGACACATGTTGAATGTTAAACATTGACATCAACTTGGGAACATCGGAATAATATACAAGTTCGCCATCTTGAGAAAAATTTGACTCAAATTGTTTTTCTCTGCTTCTGTACCAAGAGAATGAAGTTCCAGATCCCAACAAGTTCTTTTCTTGAAGTCTAGAGCCCAGTAATTCAGCAGACTCTTTAGAAAGCCCTAAATCACGAACGAGGTCGTTTAATTCTTCTTGTGAAAACTGTTGGGGTCCACAGTCTTCGACTTGAAACTCATCATCCAACTGCTCTGACTCGCTCTCTGATGACTCTGGCAAATCGTCAAAATTGTGTGGGGGCACTGGTACTGGAATACCGGGTCCATGAGGCACAGGCCGAAGTGCAGATTGCATGTTTGGGTAACATATATCTTTTTTATTTTTGGCATTGTACCCTTGTATGTTGCAAGAACAAAAGTAGCAGTCATCGCCGTGGTTTCTCGGCTCTCTCCAAATCATAGGCACCCCAAAACGAAAAGATTTCACCTTTCCTTGAGACCACATGCGAAGTCCTTCAACACAGCCTGAACACACTCCATGAGGGGCCCAAGATTTTTCTTGATCTCCGATCTTCACACCAAAATAGGCAAAGTACACTTTTTTAATAAACTCCGTAATACTTCGAGATTGTTTTTTTTAATACAAGTTCGCCACAAATGTAACAGAAACTTTCAGGATTATTAACACAAGCTCTTGAAGACATTTTGAAAGACACTTTAAGAATATTTAAATTGAAATGAACAAATCGAAGGACTACGAGGGGTATATATAGGGCAATGGGAAAATCCAGGTTTCATTTGTCAATAATGTTCACCACAATTACGCTAATTACCAGAAAGAATTTCTCCTATTTATTTAAGTACTTTTAATAACAAAAACATTTATTACAGTAACATTGGAATCTAAAAACACCGAAGAAAAGCGATAAACCTTAATTGCATACTATTAAGGTAATGGGTTTCCATAATTCATACGCTGACTAATACTGTTAAATATACTAATTTTTATCATATTTCATAGTTTCTAATATAAAACTATGAAGCCGAATAGGAAAAACAACTTTTTTCGGCATATTCATAAATATACGCCTTAAGGTAGCCAATCCCGCAGAAAAATGCATTTTGCGGAAAATGCTTACGTGCTGGGAAAAAACTGAGGGCATTTCCGAACTCAGCGCACCAAAATACATAAGAATCACCCATTATTTTAAAGAAAAAAATTTGGTCGCGGACCTGTGTAATTTATTAGCTTTTAGAACACTTTTAAAAGAAAGTTTGATAATTTTAAATCCAACAATGAAGACAAAATATCGACGTACTCACAGACCCAACAGCACCAGAACACCATACACAAAAAACATAGCAGCATACTCCTGCACGGTGTATATTTTTACTACAAAAGTCAAACACGCAATTATTTATTACATTGACATTAATTGACAAAAAAGCATCAAAAACACAAAAATTTAGTAGGTACCATACAGCGGTTCACAAAATTTGCGGTACCAATTTCAACAGTGAATTCTGAAGAAATTATGCTTCTAAGCCAAAAATGGATTAGGACTTTTCGACTCCATATAGCGTCCCCTAGCATCTCCAGAAGTGCCACGGTTGACTTTCCTGACACCCTGTATACAAAGTTGCTTAGTTTAGCCGCTAGAGGTCTTCAAAAATGATTAGCTTTTTTAAATTTTTTCAAGTAAGTCGAAAAATCTTTGATATATTTTATTCATGTTTTGGCCATGCGTTTGTAACAGTAAACTACAGCATTTTGTGGAATAAACCTTAATTTCGAAAATTACAGGGTGTTTAAAAACGTCACAATAAATTATCCATCCATATTTTTTTAATTATCTGTATAATCACTACTAATGTTTTTGTGTGAATAGCTACTTTAATTTAGAAGCTATTTCCGCTCTTACAAAATTTTAGTTGGGTAAACGGTTTAGCCACAAAAAATAGTTTCTAAATTTCTACAAGCCTGAACCAGTAACTGTTACTTAACACTAGGCTTTTAGGAATTTAGAAAATATTTTTTTGTGGCTAAACTGTTCACCCAACTAAAATATTGTAAGAGGGGAAATAGCTTCTAAATTAAAGTAACTATTCACAAAAAAAAATTGGTAGTGATTATACAGGTGGTTAGAAAATATGGATGGATAATTTATTGTGACGTTTTTAAACACCCTGTAATTTTCGAAATTAAGGTTTATTCCACAAAATGCTGTAGTTTACTGGTACAAACGCATGGCCAAAACGTGAATAAAATCTATCTTTTTAAAAAAAGCTAATCATTTTTGAAGACCTCTAGCGGCTAAACTAAGCAACTTTGTATACAGGGTGTCAGGAAAGTCAACCGTGGCACTTCTGGAGATGCTAGGGGACGCTATATGGAGTTGAAAAGTCCTAATCCATTTTTGGCTTAGAAGCATAATTTCTTCAGAATTCACTGTTGAAATTGGTACCGCAAATTTTGTGAACCGCTGTATGGTACCTACTAAATTTTTGTGTTTTTGATGCTTTTTTGTCAATTAATGTCAATGTAAATAAATAATTGCGTGTTTGACTTTTGTAGTAAAAATATACACCGTGCAGGAGTATGCTGCTATGTTTTTTGTGTATGGTGTTCTGGTGCTGTTGGGTCTGCGAGTACGTCGATATTTTGTCTTCATTGTTGGATTTAAAATTACCTGTATACAGTGTGTCCCCGGATAGGTGAAACGACTCTTGTAAAAGGTAAAAAATTCTCGTTTAAAATTTTCATTTTTTGGGGTTCAGCCCTGCTTGGTTAAAAGCAAATTTCGAACAGCATTTCAGTTTTGAAAAATCAAGTATTCCTTTGAAGTTTTCAAAAAACCTATTTTACTGTAGAGTAGCGTGCCTTTTATGTAGAAAATACGACAAAAAGTTATTAAGAAAAATTGTTTAGAATCAACATCTAGGCTCCTATACCAAAATTTCAAAATCCTCTGCCAACTTTGACCTCACACGTTTTCTTTTATGTTTAGGTCCCATATCAAAGAATTTTACTTTTAACAAAAACCGCTATGGAAAAACAAATATTTTTAACAAAGTTTTTTATTTCATAATAAATTTCAATGCATGTTTCGTAATTATTTAAAAAAAATGTAAAATTTTACTGATAACGGAAGTCATGTGACAACTTTTGTTTGGCCCATTTGTAATCACTTTGCAATTACCTCTGGTCGTTAGTGTTTGATTTTCCAAGAAATTCTAAATAATTTTTTTTTATTTGATGCTCGATTTTTGGCGATCACTTTATTTATTATTTTTTTATAATAATTTTTTTACGTAGTGCACACTGTAGTTTGCGAATTTAAATTCGGTGCCGAGATGGGTTCGCGCCGAGTTGGCTGGCGCCGAGATGGCTCCGCGCCGAGTTGTCCCGGCGCCGAGCTGGCCCCGCGCCGAGGCTGGCGGCGCCGAAGTGGCGGCGCCGAGATGGCGGCGCCGAGTTGTCCTAGACCCTTTAAAGGCGTACTTATACACTAGTATCATAATATACATTTTTTTTCTTGTGGATTTTGTAGTATGAATTTAAAAACCGGTTTTTAAATTTGTTCATAAATCAGTTTTTAACAGCTTTGAAACCGTTTTCTAAACCGGTTTGTAAACTAATTTCAAACCAATTAAGCCGGATCAGATTAGAAAGTAAATTCATTTCAGTTTGAAGATTTTCACGTGCATTGTACTAATCTAAAATAAGATAATTTCGGAGACTTTTATGGCCATTGTCATTAAGTAACAAACAACTTCTGGGATTGGACCATGTCATTATTGAGGTCAAAGAACTCAACGTTTCGCCCACTTTCATAAGGGGCATGGTTTTTTGTTTAATTATAAAAAACATGTTTTTGCCAACTCTGTTTATAAACGGGTCAGTGGTTTCTGTTACTGGGCTGCCTATTGTTTTTGTAGTGGTAGATGGCAATGGGTTAATCTCTAAAACTTCTTTGTGGCGTGATATAATTCATATTATTATTTTGCCACTTTGAAAATTAAAAATATTAAATACCAAACGTTTCGAGCGACAATCTGCCTTTGTTATCAACAATTAACAATTAAAAATTAATAAGGCACTTAGCTTTTTCACTGAGACTGAAAAACGATCAACTTCTAATGACTTACTTGACACTGACATTTGTTGATTACCTATACGTACTTGATCTGGTTTTTAAGAATCGAGAGCCAACTCTTGTCTAGGAATATTGAGAAAGACAAAACGCATTTTTCTTTGTTGAGTAAAATATATGCCGTTTTTTTAATGTTACGTTTAGTTGACGTCGATTCTTTAGAAAAGATCTTTGTGTTTTGCCATTGTATTTTGTGGTTGTTATTCCAAGTATGTTCTGCCAGCTTAGACTTATTGAATTGAAATGTTTTAATTATATTTTTATGTTCTTTAACTCGTAACTTCTAAAGGTCTGGACGTTTCACCAAAATAATATTTCCCGTATTCACAGGGAATACAACTTTTTGAATTTTGTTCCTACAAAAATTAAATCATTCAACGAAGAACAATATTTAAAGAAAGATCTTGTCTAAAGAATTGATGTCAACTAAACGTAAAATTAAAGAGACGGCATATATTTTACTCAACAAAGAAAAATGCATTTCGTCTTTCTCAATATTTAGAGACAAGAGTTGACTGTCGATTCTGAAAGATCAGATCAACTAGGTATAGGTAATCCACATACGTCAGTGTCAAGCAATTCATTAGAGGTTGGTCGTTTTTCAGTCCCAGTGAAAAAGCCAAGTTCATTATTAATTTTTGGTTTTAATTTTTAATTGTTAATCGTTGATAACGTGGGCAGATTGTTCCTTTAAACGTTCGATATTTAATATTTTTAATTTTCAGAGTGACGAAATACCCAAATAAGAACATGAATGGCAATGGGCATTTCCCAGTATTGACATTAGTGGATTGCAGTATTTTGCTCATAGTACTGTTACATTTGGAGGAAAAATATCCCAGTTTGTTACACATAGGGCCGGTTGCAGAAAGCAATGTTAAGTCTGGTGTTAGCTAACATCGCGTCAAAGTGAACAAAAACGAATCAAATCTCAAATGCTTATGGTAACTAATACATTAGTAAACAATATTTGATGCGATTTTGTTCACTTTGACGCGATGTTAGCTAACACCAGACTTAACATTGCTTTCTGCAACCGGCCCTTAAAGCATTTTGATTCGTCAAATTTTAAAAAATGCGGTGGTGAACAGGAGCGGCTAAAAATCCGACGATGATCTTAGGAATGCGCATACGCGGTCAATTTTCCAATGTTGCCATGCAGAAGTCTCTGTACAAATATGCGGTAAATTTGAATGGCTTGAATGTTACACGAAATGTACTCACTTTACAAAGATGAATGATGTTTCATATGAAAGTATTGATTTTATAATTCTTATTTTATGCTTTTTTGAAATTACATATTAATAGGAAGTCTTGGAAACATTTGGGATATTTATTTTCTCGATTTAGTAGAGAATTATGCCAAAGTTATGGGAGGAAGGTGTTACAAATACTTCTAAATCTTTTTAAACTTATTCAAACATTCTGAAGAAATCTGGATGTTTTTAATCTTTGAAAATTTTAATCTAAACTGGAATTATTGCAAGTATGTGAGACTTTTCAACTTCGAGATTTATTAGGGAATGTTGGAAAAAAATTAAATTTTTTTGAAACTTTTATTTAAACTGAAATATTACACGTCACAAAAGCAGTTTAACCAAACAAAAAAAAAAAATTTAAGACATACCATATAAGTATTTGTGTAGATAAAGTATATCATAAATTGAACATAAAAAAGCTCTACAATAGTAAATGTACAGTTCTATATTTTACGGCAACTAGAAACACATTTACTCATTCTTTAAGACCTGGACTGCTTCACTTTTTCCTATAAGACGGGAGCACTGTAGAAACAGCACGGTATTTTAAAATCTGTTAGACGTCGTTCACAGTTAAAATTGACCAATTATTTTTCATATACAGTGTGTCTCCGCTCCCCGGATAGGTGAAACAACTCTTGTAAAATGTAAAAAATTCTCGATTTAAATTTTCATTTCTTGGGGTTTAGCCCTGTTTGGTTAAAAACGGATTTCTAATAGCATTTCAGTTTTGAAAAATCAAGTATGACTTGGAAATTAAAAAAAACCTATTTTTCTGTAGATTAGTGTGCCTTTAATGTAGCAAATACGATAAAAAGTAATTAAAAGTGTTTTATAATTAACATCCAAATTTTTTTTTATGTTTAGGTCCCATATCAAAGAATTTTATTTTTAACAAAAGCTGCCATGGAAAAACAAATACTTTTAACAGTTTTTTATTTCATAATAAAAAAACTTTGTTAAATATAAAACTCTTTGATTTGGGAAATAAACAAAAGAAAATGTGAGATAGATCAAGGCCGAGGATTTTAAAATTTGTATGTTGATTCTAAACAACTTTTCTTAATTACTTTTTGTCGTATTTGCCACATGAAAGGCACGCTAATCTACAGAAAAATAGTTTTTTTTTAAATTTCCAAGGTATACTTGATTTTTCACAATTGAAATTATGTTAGAAATTCGCCTTTAACCAAGCAGGATTTAACCCCAAAAAATGAAAAATTTAAATCGAGAATTTTTTACCTTTTACAAGAGTCGTTTCACGTATCTGGGGACACACTGTATATTGTTAGAAAACAACACGCTGAAGGTTGTGTACAAATTTCACCTGGAATTTTATATAATATATTAATTGCAAAATGTATTTAATAATATTTCATAGTACAAATATTTACATGAATAATTTATGTAAAATACAATTAGTCTACATTTATTGGCTATCATACAAACAGAATTAGCTTAAATGAGAAAACATCACATTGAGGTCATCGTCCTGGGCCGAAGTGGTTTAGAATTTCGTCTTGCCATCTTGCTTTTGGTCGTTTTCGTCCTCTCTATTAAACAAAGATAGTAATTAATAATAAGTACATAAAAATGTTACAAGTTTTAACATAAGCTATGAATTCTAAAGAAAAAATGCTCATTCTATTTATAGTAGTTTCTGATAATACTTTCTAGATTACAAAAATTGTGACAGAAAGAACACATTTTTTCTCTAGGGAGAAAATTAAAATTATGAAACAATATAATTGCTTACCTTTCTACATTTACCCCCTCCTGGAAATTGTTGATACAGAGAAAAACTTTAACTTAAGTTTTTCTTGGTCCTTTTCTACTTTTCGGTTGAAATCTGTGCAACAAGAAAACAATAGTACGCCTATAGCATAAATCGTAAGCATTGTATATGATTTACCTGTAATCTCACTATAAGACTTTGAACTTCCGCAGCCAGTGTTTCTGTCAGTATTATTTCTGCAATTCCTGGTTCATAATCAATCTGCTTCTAGGTTGGTATCGCCCTCTTGTGCTGTTATTCCGTAATTCGTGTGGAAATTAAAAGTACAATTGAGTCACCACCACTACGGTCCCGCTCTTAAGCTAAGTCTTCACTTTCACTATGTTCATTATGAAGCATATATAGTCTATTTTTTTGCTTTATGATTCAAAGCAGGCTTTGCATTTATATTATTTTAGCAGTGTACAACAGTTTAGTTACAAAATATAACTAACGTCAAAATCCAGGTCGCCGGGATTGTCAAGTTGACACTTCGGCAAATCTTAATAAAATGCTATGAAAAAGCAGTATTAGGTAATAATAAAACCAAAGAGGCTATAAAACGCCGTTCTACTAATATAAAAGATATCAATGGTAACTTAAGTAAAACAGCCATCAATGGAAGAATTGGTCAAATCTTCGATGTAAGTATTAAGAATTAAACAGATATAACATTTCTAACAATTTCTGATAATGCTGGATTTCGAATACAACTGTGTTTAATTATCTAAACGAAGCAAAATCACAACTGCAGCAATAACCGAATGATAATATTAATAAAGAAAAGGAATTTCTAACTTGGGAGGAACAGAGTTTCAGGGAAGATATTAAGAACAAAATTTGGGATTTTTTACCTTGGATAATTGATTGCTGTCTGCAAAGGAGGAAATGAATTATACTGGGAGTCGTTTAAAATTATACTACACATTAACAAATATGGGATATAAATACAAAATTGTGAATGGAAGAAAATTGTTGTGTGAGAAGAGTCATGTCATTTCGGCGGATTGCTTTTTAAAGGAAATATTTACAATTTCGAAATTATAGTGAAAAATGTATGTTCATGTTTTTGTATAAAACTTTACCAGGATGTGACCTACTGTTGGACTCGGGCAATAATGACAGAGACTATCATAAGTCTATCAATGGTGACATTTTTAGGCAATGTTGAAAAACAGTTAATCAATGCTTTGTCCAAATTGAATGGAAAATGTGTGGTAATTATGGATAATTCACCATATAATTTAATTCTTATCGATATACCACCCAATTTCTCGTCCGATAAACAACAAATACAGGAATGGTTAATTAAACGTGACGTACAATTTAATGACAAACTAATAAAGCGACAATTATGGAGTTTAATTTTACATTTACATATTGACCAAAAGCAATACTTAATTGACAATATTTTAAAACGACATCGGCATGAAATTCTTAGATTACCTCCATACCACTGTCAATACAATCCAATTGAATTGGCATGGAGTTTATTTAAGAACTGTTATAATGACATAAATTCTCAGGCTCCCTCAAAAGACATAACTGCTAATTTATGGCTTAAATCTCTATCACTGTGTACAGCAAACATATGGAAAAAACATTGAACACTGTGAACTACTAATATAAAGTGACTGGGCAAAGCACATTGTTAAATTGGTGTGGATGATATACCTCCTGTTATTATGAGGTTGGAAGAATCTGATACAGAATCGGAAGACGAGTTGTATTCCTCTTCTGAATCAGATTCTAGATGATTATCCTGAAGTGTATCCATCTAAATTCTGGTAAATTATATTCTACCAGGGTATTTTGTATTATCTATTTTGAAATGCGTGTTATATGTTTAGCATAAATAATAACTTTTATCTACTTTGCGTTCGTACTGAGGCTATTAAGATACGCAAACGCGTATCGTAATAGACAGAAAGCGATGCTATAATAAAAATTCTGAAAACAGAGTAGTTTTTGTTTTAAAAAGTGGCAAAGTAGATAAAATACTGTATGATACCTCGTTTATAAGGCATTTTGTAGCACTTACTCATTTAGGGCACTCCTCGCTTCGCTCGTCGTACCCTAAACCCGTGCGTGCTACAAAATACTTCTTATAAAACTCGTATCATAATATACTATTACAACACAGTTCTACAAACAAAAATCATCAGCAAATTATTAATAATATATTTTTACATTAGTACATAAAATATAGATTTCTAGAAATTTTATACCGTTTCTGTCCAGTTAGATAACAATCACGCTTAAATAAACGTACTTAAAATAAAGCAATACCTTATTTAATGTCAATGGTTCAGTAATTTTAGCTCTTATTAAGTAGTATAATAGTGCTTAATAAGTTAACACATTGACAGTTCTAATGGTTTTTGATATAACTAGTGTTTTTTTTGTCACCAACTACCTACACTGTTACAAAAATGCAAATGCAAAGCCTGCTCTGAATCATAAAGCAAAAAAACAGACTATAGTTATGCTCTTCTAATGAATTTTTCAAAATAAATTCTTTTGAAAGTAAAGTTGATTTTGCTGCAGCAATCTCGTCATGTTTTATTTGTAGCGGTTTTACAGTTTTTCTATTTTTTTTAGTTGTACATAAATTAGGTTGTTTTTTAATTTTTTTATTTACTGGTGCATCACCTAGATCTGCAGTATCAGAAGTAAGATCTTTTTTAGAAACACTCATTATTTTTTAACAAATTTAAAATATTTTTCTGCATTTTCAATGCGTGTTCAATGACATCGTCATCCGTACTACTTAAGTTCAGTTTAAGTACTTCCAAACATTGTTCTTTTAGCTGCTCTCTAATAGGTTTTTGTTTATTTGCATATGCTACTGTGTTAAGATGTAGCTTTAACTCTTTGCTACTCTCCTCACCGGTCAGACTAAGAATATTATCAGTATTTTCTTGAATATTTTTAGTTTTGCTAATTAACAAAATGACATAATGTATATGTTTACACATTGTAGCTTTAACAAAATAGTCGGTACATGTACATCGGTATGCATGTATACAAGTATTACATGCCACACATTTTAACTCGCAACATGATGTTCTTATACTCGGGCCGCCGAACAGATAGAGTGGAGCAGGTAACCCAAATAACATATCACAAAGGTCGCTTGATAATATTTTAATTATAATTACTAAAAGGATCGGAGATGTCGACCCTTATAATTAGAACTAATTTCAATAATTGTCATTAAATAACTTTTTGAGGTTATGATGCAAATAGAAATGTTGACCAAGTTAAAAGTCAAGCCTGACATTTGTGCACTTATAATTGAAATGTTTAGGCCTGTGGCCTGGCTCTTCCTAAATCTCATTATTGGCTGCGGTGTTGAAACCAAAACACGTTGCCCGTGATTTGGTTAAGTTTTTAGCGTTTTTTCTTCAGTTAATCAAATAAACGGTGAAATAATACAATATAGATTCCCCTAATGGTTAACAACCTAAATTGTCTTCAACGAAATCATCTTCTTGTTCAGATGATAGATTAGAACCGGATTCACCGCTGTCGTCTACTGTAATAATTATTTCTTCTCTGTTATCCATAATGTATTCCCACTTATGTTTGTCGACATTGCACATATAAACCGTTCAATAGTTATTTGCCAAGTAGGTAGACATGGAATTTTGTTTTTATGTTTAATAAAACTAAAACTCCCTAGAAACTCTTTCTGACACTTTGTCAGAAGCAGCTGTTATGTACAGGAGGCTCACGAAAGTGTCTAATATGACATTTTGAGGTTAAACATGCAATGTTGCCAGTCCTTTCATACTTTGTTTGCCACTAGGCATAATATGTATGGACATCGCCGTCATGGATATCTATCTGTCAAACAAATTGTAGTACTAAAGTAAATATGCCAAAAGTCATTAAAGGTGACACAAAACTACAAATTACAAAGGCTTACAGGCATTATAAAGCTGACAGGCCCGACCTCAGTGAAACTGAAATCTTTGCTCGGCTTAGTGACTTTTGGGATGCAAGTATTTATGCATAAAACTTAATTGTTGCTTTAATTTTCGGCTTTGTACTGTTTTAGATATCTGAAAGAACTATTAGATATATTATGGGGCGGAACAATTTTGAAATTAAACCTTTTGGCCCACGACCTAAAAATGATACATACTATTTGCAACATACGCATTGAAGAAGTAGTTAACAATGTGAGACAAATTGTGCAAGAACAACCACACGTATCTGTTCGCCATTTAGGACAGCAATTAAATGTTTCATATTCAACATCTCATAGGATATTACGAAGCAATTTGCATTATTTTTCTTACCGGTTGCAAGTGTATCAGGAACTGCTGCCAAACGATCCTCCGGTTAGATTGGAATTTTGTAACTGGTTTATCAATAATTTAGGAAATAACGATAATGCGTTTGAGAAAACTTTCTTTACTGATGAGGCATACTTCTATTTATCTGGCTATATTAATTCACAAAGTATGAGGATGTGGAGCGCTGAGAATCCCAATGGGCTTCACCCACAAAAAATCGGGGTTTGGGCTGCAATTAGTAAAAGAAGAGTTATAGGTCCTATATTTTTTTAAGGTAATTGAGTGCAGTAAAACGATTAAATTTTATTTTAATAGTTCAAATTTTAGGTTTTCTAAATGCACAACCATATCATACTGAAATTTTGTCGCCGTTTTTTGAAGAGTTACGTGACAATGAATTACAAACGGGTTACGTACTTTCAATAAGATGGGGCATAAATTTACTTAAAGAGTTTTACAAAAACAGAGTTATTAGTCAAAACATGTCTACAGTGTGGCCCCCGAGGTCTTGTAACTTAACTCCCTGTGATTTTCTTCTGTGGCCATATTTAAAAAAAATCCATTCTTCAACTTCCGCTGGACAATATTCAGCAGCTTTAACAAAGAAGTACCTAATGGAAAAAATAAAGAAATCAATAATAATGGCGTAATATTAAGATTTGAGAATAGAACGAGTTAAGGAGTTTACTTTCTTAGGAACATTAATCTCTGAAAACTTAAATTACACACAAGGAATTAAATCAAGGTTAATAAAAGCATCGAGATGTCCGGGCGCGTTAAATAGTATAATGTCCTTAAGACAAATGTCGCGAAATGCAAAACTACGACTTATAAGACTGTAATTCGACCCACAGCTACGTACGCATGTGAAACATGGACGATGAATGTGGCAGACCAAGATACGATAAGTAGGTGGGAGAGAAAAATGCGGAGAAAAATATTTGGAGGGACTCGGACGGATGATGGTTGGAGAAGACTTACAAACGAAGAGGTACAAAAGAAGTATGGAGAGCCAAATATAGTAGACTTCATTAAAGCTCGAAGGTTAAGATGGTTTGGGCATATATGGAGAATGCCAGATGGAAGAGCTACTAAGATAGTATTGGAAGGCAGAGCGCAAGAAACTAGAAGAAGAAGCGACCAACGAATAGGTGGAAGGAGGCAGTAATGGAAGACATATCAAGGAAAGGAATAGAAGACTGGAGAAATAAAATCATCAATAAGGGATAATGGAGACACATTGTTATGCAATGGGCCTAAAGTGGCTTGTAAAAGCTTTATTTATACTGAAAAAATACATAAATTGTAATATTTAAATATTTTTGTATACAATTTATAATTACAATAAAAAAACGACTTTCATTATACCATTATGCCTACTCAACAAAGTATGAAACGTATTCAGAATCAGCAATTTGTCTTTCATGAAATTTATCTTAACCAATACTAAAAGTGGCACAAAATCCAAAACCAAATCTGGCAACCACGTTTTGTACATTAACATAAAATTATCATTTTATATAAAATGAGCATAACCTAACTTTTGTTAATGACTGACAGCATATTTACAGGGTGAAATTCATCACCCTAACATGGCCTCCTATCTGGCAAATAACTATTGAACGGTTTATATATTCTTCCATTCTTGCACACTCACACTTCCAAAATTATTTTCTGCAGAAGTGTTTACATCGTCTAATTTGAATGTTGTATTATTTGTAGCAACGTAGTTCTTTACTGACACCCATATTTTCCCAATCTGATTTAATTCTGGATGGTAAGGGGGTAATCGTAGGACTCCGTTTTACCATGTTCCGCTAATAATTTCTCAATCATATAACTTTTATGTGTAGGTTTTTTCCTTAACAATTCGCTTAACTGTATTTAGGCCAACATCGGTTGCTTTAGTCATTCATTCTTGCAAAACGACTGAGAAAAATTGCAATAATCACTATAGATTCTTTCACGTCCTTGTCTACGAATTAGTTTCTTACGGTTACCCATAATGCAGGCAGCTCTATGAATAATTAAAATTTCCTTAAGAGACTACTTTACAAGTCACAAATGTCAGGCTTGACTTTTAACTTGGTCGACATTTCTATTTGCATCATAACCTCAAAAAGTGATTTAATGACAATTATTGAAATTAGTTCTAATTATAAGGGTCGGCATCTCCAATCCTGTTAGTAATTATAATTAAAATATTATCAAGTGACCTTTGTAATATGTTATTTGGGTTGCTTGCTCCACTCTATCTGTTCGGCGGCTCGAGTATAGAACCTGATTTTTCAAAACTGCATATATTCGTTCTTCATTTTTTACATACCATATGTTCCCTTCCTAATTCATATTCTTTTTTGGGTATTTCGCCACTCTGTAATGTCAAGCAGTTCATTGGAGGTTGGTGGTTTTCAATCTCCGTGAAAAAGCTAAGTTTTCTTGTTCCTTTGTAATTGTTATTCGTTGATAATGAGGGCAGATTGTCCCTCGAAACGTTCGTTATTTAATACGTTATTTAATAATTTTAATTTGCAGAGTGGCGAAATACCCAAAAAAGAATATGAATTATAGATTCACGCCACAAAGAAGTTTCAGAGATTATGTTCCCTTCCTGACTAACTTCAAATGAACTTTTTGATGGTGTTTCATGTTGTTGATCAATCTTGTTTACATGAAGTGTATTTTTTCCTTTAACGTGTTTTATTATACGTTCCCCAATTTTGTCACGTATGTAGCTATTCACCGCATGAATACCCTTATCTAACCTTTTCACTACAGTTCCATTAAGCTGGAAGTATTTAATACACTTATGCATTGCTTCCAAGTGCATGTTAGTGTTAATTCCTGCCGATTTCCGATACACATATGCCCACTGTTCACACTTGTTTGCATAATTCTCTACAAAATATTTTCCAAATTCAGCTATTTCTGGATCTTCTAGTAGCATCTCTATAAATTTATTTAGTTCTGTTTTAAAATTGGTCTCATCGATTTCAGTTTGTAAAACTTTTAGAGCATGATAAACATATTCTTTTTTCTTTATTATTACTAAGTTTATTAAGATTACATTTCCATGCACGGTCTACATGCCAAGAACAAAAAATTTGGTATTTTATTGGCCCCACGCTTGCGATCCACGCAGTACAAAACACATTAGTGATGTCGGTCATAAATGTTCTGGCAGTAATTATTCCAGATCTTTCTTTAATTTTGTCAAGAAAAAATCGAAAAAACTCCGTGTCTTTTCTATTCGTAAATAGACAAGCAGTTGGAAAACCTTCTCCCCATTCATCTATAACTAAAATGGCGGTAAGTTCAAAATCGTAGGAATTGAGACCATGTGTGCTATCGACACATATAATACCATTATTTCCATGAGTCTTGTGAAGAATTCATAAAAATTAAGCAAACATCCTTTTTATCAAAAAAATCATGATCATCTCCTTGTTTTTTATAAAAAATAGTGTTTGATTCATTTTGCCCAAATTCTTGTACCCACAACTCTACACTTACACTATCAATTGTATGTCGCACTCCATCATTAATACAGATATTATAAGTATTTTTTATGTTGTGGATGTCCTTTTTTGTTAACAAATCGGTTCTTTTTAAATTGTCCGGTTCAATACTGTCTCTATTTGAGTTCAAGATTCTGAAAATTTTAAAATGTTAGATACCTTGATACTGACACGCCTTTAGCTAATTTTTCGGAAACCACTGCACGATCAGTTGGTAAAAGACGTAATTGTTGAAGCTCCATGATATGACCATAGTGTAGAGATATATATTTAACATTGCATTGGCTTGTGCTGTGTTTATTCCTTACTTGGATTGTACTGGTGCATGCACTTCCTTGTCTGCAAGATCTTTGAGTTTTCATTTTTCTTTTTCGGTCACAGGACTTTTCGGAGGTAGCTTGACTAATACCTAAAAAAGTGTTTATAGTAAAACGCACAACTGAAAACGTTCGGTTACTTACCAGTACGGTTACAGTAGTAATACAGGTTCGGTGACACTTAATCACGCGACACATAATCATAGGACATTTAAGCACGGACAGTTAACACGCCGACAGTTAAACACGCCGACAGTTAATCACACCGACATTTAAACACGTAGACATTTAAACACGCCGACAGTTAATCACACCGACATTTAAACACATGGACAAATAAACACATTGCGTTTGAAGTGAATTCAGAATAGTAATAGCGTGTTAAGTAATGCACAGAAACATAACTTAATGTTACGTTCGCGGACGGCAAATGCGGAACAGTCGCCGTCGGAATTCACTTTTCAGTCCAGAAATTTGGAATCACTATACATCTGTCACAAAAGGATTAGCAAGAACGACTAATTCAATAGAAGGTTGGCATTTTTGATTGCAATCGTTATTTCAAATCAGTCATCCTACCGTTTGGCGATTTCTCGGTGGACTACAAAAAGAAATTGCATTGCAACACACATATTATTTACAGCATATATGTGGTCAACGCATTCCGGAGAAGAAAAAGTACAGAGACCTTAACACCAGAGTCGAACGAATAGTTGCAAGCTACTATCCGGATAATAAAATCGGATATTTGCGAACCCTTGCCCATGTATTTTAATATATATGTATGCATGTATAAATAATTTATGTATAACAATCAATAAAGAGCCATATTTTTTTATATTTTAGTTTTACTGCAGTCTTGGGTAACATTAAGTTATGTTTCTGTACATTACTTAACACGCTATTACTATTCCGAATTAACTTCAAACGCAATGTGTTTATTTGTCCATGTGTTTAAATGTCGGTGTGATTAACTGTCGGAGTGTTTAAATGTCTATGCGTTTAAATGTCGGTGTGATTAACTGTCGGCGTGTTTAAATGTCGGCGTGTTTAACTGTCCGTGCTTAAATGTCCTATGATTATGTGTCGCGTGATTAAGTGTCGGGTCACGGTAATACACAGTGTCAATGTTCACCTTTTACGGTTTTTTGTATAAACTACTGCACCCATTCAGTTTTAGAGATTTCCAGTAACCATTTTAGTCCAGTCGTTGAAGGTAAAATTATGCTATTATCTCAGAATTCTTTGAACCTTGACCGATTGACGTGTAATTTGGTGAGTGGTTAGGGGATGGCTCAGGGAGCAAAAGTGACATAGCGCCGATGTGCACTTTTACTCTGAGAGTGGATGCCACCCCTTCTCGGGGGTGGAAACTGTTCACTTAAAATAACCCCAGAAACGGATAGAGGGACAAATTCTAAGTAAAAAATTTTCTATATAGTTTTTTCGATAGATCGATATTTTTCGAGCTATTCGCGATTGAAGACTTAGATTTTTCGTGATAAAAATGCATGTTTTTGGACGGTTTTTCGCGAATAAGTCGAAAACTTCGCGTTCTATCAAATAAGTTGTACTAACCAAAAATGAAGCTTAGAAAACAGCAAAGAGAGGTTTTTTTATGAATGCTCTAGGTCCAAAATAAAAGAAGTTATGGCTCGTTGAAGAAGATTTTTTTTTGCAACAACTTTGTTCGAAGTAATCAACGTTAATTAATGAAAAACCGATGCATTTTTCGGGAAAAACTTATAGAACATTTTTTGTAGTGATTGAAAAGACCTCTAAATTAATTAGTACTGTTAAAATTCGATTGCATTATAACTAAGCGAGTTACGATGCAAAAACAGTGAGTCACTCGAATTTTTGAAAAAAAAAATGAGAGCTAAAACCCCAGCCATTTCACCAAAATTGATATTGACCATTATCCCTTTACAAATTACTTTATTTTAGTATTACTCATGCAATCCAAAAGTTTTTCGACATGCTCAGACTTTGCATATTCAAAAAGTAAAGGGTTGAAGGGCTCGGGAGGAGTGGTCCGCGCACTATAATGCATATATCGGCGTATCGGCCTCGATTATATCGGTATCGGCCGATATATTGGTATCGGCCAAAAAACCCGTATCGGTGCATTCTTAATTTTGATGTTGCTCTATTTGAATAGTTTTATGGTCTTTTAAAAAAGCATCAATTAAAGTTTTGGATGATAAATAGAAGCAAATTCTCGCTCTGGAAAGTCTTGATGCTGCCGATATGTTTTTTTTAATGGATTAAATTGCCCACTCCTTTATTTTGATATCTTCTACACCATGTAAAACTATCTCTTGTTCTTTTTTCGAATATTGATATACAGGGTGACAATGAGACCAGGGCCATGCCTCTATCTTTGTTACTTATTAATTAATTTGGATGAAATTCGATACAAGGATACTAGACATAATTTCGGATTGACATACAAGTATAATCAAAATGGCCGACTTCCGGTTTCACCATAAATAACACTAACTTTTATTTTTCGAATGAATTACCCTATATATTTTATGTTTTTTGCAATCTACAACTCAAATTACATAGAACAGTGCTGCTGAATTTGCTTAGGTATTACACAGAAATAATAAAAAAACAATTCCATTTCATATAAAGATAAAGTAGTGCATGATGCATATCGTTAGATTTTGCTGTTTAATGGTAAGATGGCGCTTGGGGTAGGTGCCATTTAAAAAAAGTGACTCTCTTAAATATGTGTTGAGCAAATTTTTGTACTTTTATTAAGGATTTGTTATTGACTTCATTGATAAAATATAGCTATTATTATTAATTGCTAGAGTCAATTGAACACATTTTTTAAGCCATAATCTTCTATCGTAAAAAATAAAAGTTGAAAAAAATATTTTTCTGTTTGAAAAAATGAAAATTTGGTGAGACCAGTTTATGTAACTTGACTTGTAGATTCCGAAAAACATAAAATATACAGGGTGATATATTTAAAAAATCAAAGTTAGTATCATTTCTGGTGAAACTGGAAGTCGGCCATTTTCAGTAGGTATATCTATCACTCAATTAGAAATTGTGTGTAGTATTTTCATATAAAATGTTAGCTAAGTCAATGCATAAATAAAAAAGATACAAGCATGACCCTGGTTTCATTGTCACCCGGTATATTTTTAGTGACGTTAGAATAAGATTTGTTGATTGTGGTATTAATATTTTCGGCTGTGTGATTTTATCAACTGCACTTCTTTAGCTGGTTGCACAGCTGAGTTCCGATAAGTTTATTTCCATGGCCTCAATTTAAGCTGAGTGTACCAAACTGTCGTGGGCCAATGCCCAGGCATATTAAAATTCGTTTTCTGGAATATGTGTTGAACATAGTGGAAGGTTGAGGGTTTATGAACAACGGTATTGATAGTAACAGGGGTATTATAGGAAAGGTTTTTGCAGGGTGCACTAACCTGATTATTTGATTTTAAACTACGAACACGAGTGATTGTACTTTTGACCTCAAACAAACACGAACTCAAATTCTGGTTATAATGTAGCATGTCGATATGACATTAACTCTAGTACGTAAATGTGTTGACGATCATATGTCTGGTGTAGATTTAATGTTATGTACTAAGTCCATGCACTACAACGTCATTCTTATCATTTGTAATTTTTTGAAAAGGCGTAACTTCTGTCTACAATTCTGGTTGCACTCCTTTGTGGATCAATTGTATTCTTAGAGTGATCATAATTTGGTTGTGAAAGAAAATTGGTTTAGATTTAATTTAGTTAGATTTAGCTTTTATAATATTGCTTTATTTAAATATATAATTATTTGAGAGTTATTGACATTTTTTTAATTCTTTTCAGAAGCAGCTCCACCCCAATTTTCATTCTGTGTCTTCAGCAGTTCAAAGGACGTACACTACAGACTCCAGTTCTTCAAAGTAGCAACCAACTACTATCAGCAACCATGTCCGTTTGCAAGCCTATTCAACAAGATGGAAAATTGTGAAACCTCTGCTTTGAATCTCTTTTTCGCATCACATTTGAGAGAAAATAGTGCAGTGTCGTTTTGTCATGAATTAGTAAAAATTTGATTATAGAAAAACTGCTTCTCAAAATTGTATCGTGTGGTTGAGGTGTCATCTTTGATTATTTTTGTTTCTCAAATCTATTTATCACCAATTGTTGTGCAATGCATTTGGATTGTCTTCAATAATTTATATTTCTGCAACGTTTATAACGTTGACAGCTATTCACCACTTTCTGTAGTTTGCTGGTTTGCTGCAGATTTTATGTTAGTCATAAGGTTATTCTTATTACACTAACATTATGCAGCATTGCATTTTGGTATTTACATTTGGTAATAATAACTATTTCTACATTGCTAAAATCTTCTGGCTTTATCCGTTCCTTTGGTTTTAGTTTTTTAACTATTCGCAACAACAAATTTGGTGTTGAATGGGGCACAACACCCTGTCACGTTGTTTATTTTTCATTCTGTGCATTGTCCAGTTGCTGTGCAACCTATTGCTTCTTTCAATCGATCACATTCCAGACACAATCTGGATGTGGAAAGTAACATAATTGTACTGTATGGTATGATTTTTAGAAACTACACATATACAAACTGTGGCAGGTAAGAAAAGGGAGTGTAGCGAAGATAACATAAGAAAACCAACGATTTTAGCAGCAACTGTGAACTGGATAGTTTTTAAGAGATGATAGTGCAAATATGTTATGGATTATTTTGTAGCAAAGTGTCTCTTTGAAGCTGATATCGTTAATAACAGTGTAGATAGTAGCACGAGGTGTAACAATATTATTCAGTTATTGGACTTTTCTTTGCACAGCTTATAGAAACTTATGTAATGCATTAAATGAATAGGTACAACGATAGAGATGTTTGGTGGAAGACATATAGGTTACTGTAGAAGCTCGAAAATTGATGAATCCTAGGATAGACGCGTTAAATCTAGGATTTACCAATTATCTGTGGTAAATGTACAAACAATGGTGTCGGTTATTTATTTTTGGGCTTTTACCAAGCCAAAGTGGTCAATCTTAAGATTTACTAGTTCAATTTGGTCAAAGCAAGTTTCCATCAACAATGAACGTATTATTGAAGAGGATTAAAAAAAAACAGAATGACCAGATTTTTTTATTTTACACACTAAAATGCACTGAAAACGTTTATTTTAAAAACAAAAATTTATTCATAGAAAAATATGTTTACATTCTACATACTATTTTATGTACTTGTTAGTACATGGGGGAAGGGAGCTTACCTGTTAGTACATGATAAACTTCCACGACATTTAGAATTGCATAGTTTGCCGGATGATTTACATAAACATCTCTTGGTGGAACATTTTCAAGTACAGTTACATATTTGGAACGCTTGGCCGCCAGATCAAGACATATTTAGCACTGCACCTCTTACACATATTTTATCGGCACCTAGAATGGGGTGAATAGGATCACTTTTATACTTTGAAACGATGTCTCTTCCAGAGTAATACAGAGAAAATTTTGATCTGCATGTTAAAACAACAGTCTATACCTGGGCTATTCATTTTTGATGCCCAATATTTTTTTTTTGTTCTCTGATCCTATTCACCTGCCATTGTGGTGAATAGGATCGGCCAAGCTTTTATAATGTTTAATCCTATTCAGTTTTGTGTGGTGTGAATAGGATAACACAATTTTTGCATGTGAACCTTTAGCTTTAAAGGAAATTCCTGTTTTAAATTTTCTATTCAAAAACCAAGATCAAACACAAACTTTTATTGGTATAAGTAGAGGAAAGTACCCGAATATCGGATACCATTTTTAAATTTTTTTGTAACTGCCAAAATATTTGCACAATTCCATTAAAATTTACGTACTGTGCCGAATACTAATATTGCTCAATATTCATCTTTATTTAACAGACAAAAAATATGACGTAAGAGATATAAAAAATATTTTGGTAAGGAGTGCAGAATTCCGACAATTTGAAATAAGTAGCCTAATACCGGATAGGTATTCGATATTAGGAGTAGGCCGGAGAGAGACTTAGCAAGAAGTCTGTTGTGGAGCCTTCTCAGTTTTCCGTTATTTGGAAAATTCCTGATTGCCAGCTCGCCTTGGAATTTGTGGACTGTATGAATTGTAGGTTTCACTGAATTATACACACGTTGAAAAGCAAAAGAAGTAATTTATTGCCATAAATTAACACACAAACATTTGAACATTTACAAAGAATTAGCTTTCGGAGTGCTGACCGGTTCGCATGCTGCCACGTTGACAGATGGAACGTAAGTGAACGGCAAGGCAATGCCCGCTCGAACTTCTACTGCGCACAGTATGAATTCAGAATGCAAGAGAGGCGGCAAAAGTTTATAAAGTCCTTAACATACCGCCCGCCTTGGAAAGGGTAACCTTTCAAATAAAACAGTACAGAGTTGACATGTAAAAGCTAGAGTAAAACATGTAACATGAACACACATATATACAAAGCATAATAGTACATGGATCTTAATCTAGTACAAGAAAACCCGAACAATGGGGAGCCAAAAGGCTTTACGAAAACTGCGCTGAACGCTAACGCACTAGTTCACAACACTAGGTAGCGGGCACAATTTGGCGAAGGATCGCTTCACGATCCCTGACACAGTGTTCACTGACGCCACACGCGTAACGCCGTCAAGGCCAGGGTGCAGCTCGGTGACCCGGCCTAACCTCCACTTCAGAGGGGGTAGATTGTCATCCTTGATGAGGACCATGGAACCAGGCTGGAGGTCCGAAAGATGCGTGCGCCATTTGGTGCGCTGTTGGAGTTTCGAGATGTACTCTTTACTCCATCTCTTCCACACATTCTGGTGAAGTTGTTGTATTCTCTGGTATTTAGACAGCCGAGACTCGGCTATCTCAGTAACGTTGGGATCAGGCAGTGACACCAACGGACGACCAATCAGGAAATGAGCAGGAGTCAAAGGCTGAAGGTCGTTTGGATCAGAGGACAAAGGAGACAGGGGTCGGGAGTTTAAGGTCGCTTTCACCTGTGCTAACAAAGTGCTAAATTCATCATAATTTAGACTAGCGTTACCTATAACGCGACGTATGTGATGTTTGGAGGACTTGATTCCGGCCTCCCACAATCCGCCAAAGTGGGGACTGTGCGCGGGTATAAAATGCCAAGCTACTCCGTCGTTCGCGACTGATTCGGAAATAGAAGGGTTTTGTTCCGCGAGAAAATTGCCTAATTTGATTAACTCGGAATTAGCGCCTACAAAGTTAGTGCCGTTGTCTGAGTAGACATGGAGCGGTTTGCCTCGTCGAGCCACAAACCGGCGAAAAGCCATTAAGAAGGTTTCAGTAGAAAGATCAGCGACCAATTCAAGGTGCACTGCCTTTGTGACGAAACAAACGAATAGACAAAGGTAGGACTTTACTAGTTTAGAACCACGTCCCTTGCGATCCTTTATCATGAAAGGTCCACCATAATCAATACCAGTCGTATGAAATGGGGGCGATGATTGAGTACGAGAGGCTGGCAGGTCTCCCATTATGGGTTCAGTTAACTTAGGAGAGAATCTAAAACACCGTAAGCATTGATGAACCACTTGCTTGACGATATTTCTGCCAGAGGTGATCCAATATCGTTCTCTGAGATTAGCTAACAGCATTTGAGGTCCGGCATGGAGAAGCCGAAGATGCTCATGCGATACTAGGAGTTTGGCGAATGGATGTTTGCCAGAAATCACTAGAGGAAACTTCTTGTCAAAGGGTAATTGAGAGTTGTGGAGCCTACCACCAACTCTTAGCAGTCCCTCGGAATCCAGAAAGGGATTCAGGGATATCAAAGCAGAAGATTGTTTCACAGGCTTGCTCTGTGACAACAGTTTAAGTTCGTCAGGAAATGACTCGCGTTGGGAGAACCTGGCAAGCCTTACAATAGATGCTTGCAGTTCATCTGTAGAGAGGGGACCAGAAAGACGATCAGCCTTAGGGGCTCGCGCATTGTTATGAAAACGAAAGCAATAAGCTGTAACTCGTTGTAAGCGAGCCAAACTTGAATACTGATTGAACGGAAATGGTTCAACAGAGGTTACAGAAAAACTCTGAACTTCTTTTTTGAATTCTGGAAGCTCAGCAAGAACATGTCTGGAAGTAGGCCAAGATGCCTCACCTTCGCTTAGCCAGGCGGGACCATGCCACCAAAGGCTTAATTCTTTTAAAACTAAAGGAGAGACTCTCCTAGTGAGAAGATCAGCAGGATTCGACGCGGTAGGAACATGCCTCCACGTGGCATCAGAAGTGAGTTGCTGAACATCTGCAACTCTGTTGCACACAAAGGTTTTAAGAAGATTTGGACTGGTTTTCAACCATCCTAGCACTATTGTGGAATCTGTCCACAAACCAATTCTAGATATGGGCAAATCAAGTGCCTTTATGACTTGCACGGAAAGTTTACTTAGAAGAACAGCTCCGCAGAGCTCGAGCTTCGGAATTGTCAAGGGCTTTAAAGGGGCTACCTTGGCCTTGGAACAGAGAAGGTGCACTTGTACTTCCCCTTCCTGATTCTTGGAACGGAGGTATATCGACGAACCGTAACCATTGTTGGAAGCGTCGCAGAAACCATGGAGTTCTATCTCAACCACGCTCCGACAGAGGACGTGACGAGAAATTGCTAAGTCATTGAGCATGAGAAGCTCACTGCGATAGGTTAACCATTTTTCTTGTATGGCTTTAGGAACGGGTTCATCCCAATCCAGCTTTTCCATCCAAAGCTGTTGCAAAAGAACCTTGGCACCCATGGTGCATGGACTTAGAAGACCCAACGGGTCGAATATCTGCGATATTGCAGACAAGATGCTACGCTTCGTAGCCTTACTACTTGTAGAATTTGAGATATTGAACATCAGATGATCGCTTTTAAAGGACCAAATCAAACCAAGGGTGTTTGTGTGCTCATGTGCACTGAAATCAAGAACACCCGGATGCAAATCGGAATCTGGTATTCCATCGAGAATTTCTGGAGAGTTAGAAATCCACTTTCTAAGTTTGAAGCAGCCTGACTCAAGAATCTGATCCAAGTTTGAGCAGAGAGTACGCGCTTTCTCAGGAGTGTCGGCACCTGTCAGAAGGTCGTCAACGTAGAAGTCCTCCTTTATGATTCGAGAGACTTCGGGATTTGAAGCCTCACATTCGATGCCCAATTGGGTTAAGCATCGAATAGCAAGAAAAGATGCTGAAGCGGTGCCATACGTAACCGTATTCAGGTCGTACGACCAAAGAGGCTCAGCTGAGGAGGGTCGCCACAAGATTCTCTGAAGGGGCCTATGGTTAGGATTCACCAGAACCTGACGATACATCTTCTCGATATCAGCTGATATAGCGAATAAATGCTTGCGAAAGCGAACAAGAATGGAAAATAAGTCTTGTTGCACGGTTGGGCCAACCATCTGAATACTGTTCAGAGATTGCCCTGAAGTGGTTGCTTGGGAACCATTGAACACAACTCGGAGTTTAGTTGTCAGGCTTTCCTCTTTTAAGACTCCGTGGTGGGGTAGATAATAGGATATCTCGTTTGAATTAGGGTTTGAAACGGACATATGACCTAATTCAGAATATTCATTCATGAAACTCGAATAGCGATTGGACAAGTCAGGGTTCGCTTGTAACCGCTTCTCTAATGATAAGAATCTTTTCTGAGCGATTTGCAATGAATCACCCAATACCTCTACAGGTTCCTTGAGAGGGATAGAGACAACGAATCGACCATTCGCTTCTCGTTGCATATTTTGCACGAAATGTGCCTCACAGGCGTTCTCTTCATTTGTGCGAACCTTTTCCTCTGGGTAATGTTCGAGTTGCCAAAACCTAGCAATGGGGTCAGAAGCATCCTCGATCGTGCTAAGATTGCACTGTACAGGGTACGCAGAAGGGGGGCCTGTAGGGCCAGAAACAATCCAACCAAAACGAGTCTTTTGGAGGATGGGAAGATTTGGGCCTAGACCAATTTGTCCAATACAAAGGAGCTGCCAGAAAATGGGCGAACTAATCAGAATGTCGATGGTGCCCGGTTGGTCGTAGGACAGATCTGATAACTTGATGTTATCAGGAACCTTGAAGCTGTTTCGCTGGACGCGAAAACTTGGGGTAACACCCGTAATCTCATCGAGAACAAGACAGGATAGGCCAATGCCGTATGAAGTGTGAGGGGCTTGCAGCTTGATATCACACCTAGCCTTGATTTGAGAAGTGGCTTTACTTAAGCCAGAAACAGTAACGTTGACTTCGCGAGTTGGAAGCTTCAACCTTTTACACAAATCTGAACGTATGAAGTTCGATTGGGAACCGGAATCCAACAGGATTCGCACAACGTGAGGCGTACCATCATCAGCGATGAGTTTAGCGGTAGCCGTAGGTAAGAGTACCTGCAAAGCATTCGAACAGAATGCAGAAATCGATTGGTTTAGTTCAACAGGGGTTTCTGCTGACACTGCAGATCCTGGTTGACTAGAAGAAGCGTTCTGAGGCTTATCCTCATGAAGAAGGGTGTTGTGCCTTGATTTGCACTTTCTACACGTATGTTTGGAGCTACAGAGGCTCGATAGGTGACCCTGAGTTAGGCAATTAAAGCATACGCGGAGCTCTTTTGCCTTTGACTTTCTGTCAAGAACAGACAGCTTGACAAACTTATCGCATTTGTACAAGGAATGAGATCCTTTACAAAGTGGACACGAAGGGGTACCCGACACAAATGATTTAGAATGTACCTTGGAAGACCTTTCGGGTACAAGCTTGCTATCCTTTACCTCTAGAGTTTCTAGAAGATTTGCTGTATTTTGTAAGAATTCCTTGAACTCATCAAGATTAGGCAGGTCAGAACTTGACCGGTTTCTAAGGACCTCCCATTCACGAAATGTAGTGGGGTCCAGTTTTTTAGAAACTACATAAATTATAACAAAATCAAGAAGCTCGCTTTCGGTAGCTAATGATTTGATTGCTGCAAAATGTTTGAATAACATATCGCTAATCGTACGTAATTTAGTTGCAGATTCCTTACTGCAAGATTCAAGCTCGAAAATAGCCTTGAGGTGGTTATGAACCAGAATTTTTGGATCATTGTATCGATTGCACAATGCCTCCCAAGCTAGAGTATAATTACCCGCAGTAAACTCTAAACTTTTTATAATTTGGCTTGCATCACCCTGTAAACTAGCCTTTAGGTAATGCAGCTTCTGAATATTAGTCAGCGTTTGATTCTCATGAATTAAGCTGAAACACTTCCTGAATATTTAGGAATTGAAATGGTAGGAAGCCTAAACGATGGCGTATTACACTGCGAGCTGCAGTTTGAATGCCCTGATCTTAAGCTACCAGCAGGCGATCCAGAACGATCTAATGCAACATCAGACTGGCTGTTGTATTCATTAATCAAATATTCAGCTTGTGAAATTGCAAAATAATAAGAATCTTCAAATTCAACTTGTTGCTGCATTTCAGATTCTGTATCCTCACTGTTTTCTAAAATTTGTTCATGAACCGCATAATATTCCGATAACAAGGTGGCTGTATCATTCAATCTTTTTTGCAATTGAATAATCTGAGCGCTAGATAAGAATTGATCTTCATCATGAATTTTTTGCAAGGATTGCACGTAATTTGAGAAACGCGTAAGCTTGCCCTTGATAGAGCCACGTGCTCTTACAAGCGGATCCATAATTGTTGAGATTAAAAACAATTTAACAGATCAACTAACTTTTCGTACGCCACTGGCGTGAATTTTGTACGCTTCTGGTACGCGGACCCAACGGGTCAACTATCTGTGATATTTCAGGCAAGATGCTACGCGTGGTAGCCTTACTACTTGCAGAATCTGAAATATTCTTTAATGATAAAACCTTTCGCACGCCTCTGGTACGGAATTTTGTTTACAACGCAGACAGCGCTTGATAACAACGTGAGAAACTTGTCGCTAACGACGCAGAAAACGACCCTGGTACAACGCGAGATGATTCACTTGTGACTGCTTCGACTGCAGTATGAAACATGCAGGGGATATCGCTAACAAATGTAATAGCTTGGCATTTCACGCAATTAAAAATGTTTATATGACTCATAAACCATTTGTTTACGCAATAATACGCAGCTGAAATTATGCACATGTATAACACAGATGATAGAAAACCAAATATTCATGCATAGGAAATCACAAAAATAGGAAATTAGGCTTACATTGATATTGGTGTATGTGCCGCCTTGCCGGTTTTCCTCGTTGCTGTGGTTCGTACTACCGTCTCGTCTGCAGCTGGAATGCACACGTGCACGAACTTGGCGCCAAACTCGGCATTTGGCTATCTCGCTCTCACGTTGATAGCACCGTCTGCTGTCTTCCTTCCTCTCGTTATGGTTGAAAACTGCTTGTTGTACTTGCCAATGACCAATGTTGTCGAATGCTGTCGCTGTTGATTGGACTCGCAATGACCTAATGTGGTTTAATCCTGGCTCTGTAGGACCATGTTGTGGAGCCTTCTCAGTTTTCCGTTATTTGGAAAATTCCTGATTGCCAGCTCGCCTTGGAATTTGTGGACTGTATGAATTGTAGGTTTCACTGAATTATACACACGTTGAAAAGCAAAAGAAGTAATTTATTGCCATAAATTAACACACAAACATTTGAACATTTACAAAGAATTAGCTTTCGGAGTGCGGACCGGTTCGCATGCTGCCACGTTGACAGATGGAACGTAAGTGAACGGCGAGGCAATGCCCGCTCGAACTTCTACTGCGCACAGTATGAATTCAGAATGCAAGAGAGGCGGCAAAAGTTTATAAAGTCCTTAACAAAGTCCTAATTCAATTAAAAGGAAATAAATAAAATTTATTCTCTAAAATTGTTAACAAAGAAACATTTAACAATATATAAAGCAAAAAAAAACCATAACTTCTCTATTAGGTATAACAAATAATACTTTAAAAAAATGAAAACAAAACTAGGTATAACTCATTAATTTTGGTTGGGTTTCACTTGCACACATCACAAATATAATTTTTATAGTGAGTAGTGTCGGCGCATTCTTCGTGAGACCATTTTAGACACTTGAGGCACTTAATCCACTTTTCTCCCTGTTTGTCTTCTGAAAACAGGCCACTGCAAAACATACATTCTGCTTCATCTTCCGATTCCGGATCCACATCATCATCAGTGTTTACGTACGGGATGGAATCGTCATCAGATGAAGATGAAGATATGTTTTGGCGTGCTTTTTTCATCTTGGATGCCTTTTCTGTTTTATTCTTACTATGATTTGGGCTTTCATGATTCAAATTTCTCTTGACCTTTAAAATCTTGTCTTGATCCTTATCATGTATTGCCCTAATCTGCTCTTGCAAATCATCTAAATATGGAGATGTTGTAATAACAGCTGCTTTGCCTTTCCTTCCTCTGCCTCGACCACTTGTTGAAGGTAATGTAGGTAGAGGATTTAGATCTACAGGTCCTATTCGATCTCGTTTGTTTACACTAATGTCTATAGAAGAGACAGAATCATTTAACATTGTTTCACGTTTCTCGTGTATTTGAAAGTCATGGTCTCTAAAAACTTCGGGATTAAAGGGCAATATCCACACTCTTTCTAAAACCATGAACTGACACCTCCATTGTAGCAGCTCGATTATATGCATTACCTACAAGATAAGCAATTTGAAATGTTGAAACTATTCGTCCTGGGTGATTTTTCAACCACGATTCGATTTCTTGTGCATAATAAGTCTTGAAAGGATTCATGAATGCTAGGTCTAGTGGTTGCATCTTGTGTGTCGAGTGCGGAGGAAGCACAACAATTGAAACATTATTGGACCGGGCCAATGTAATCACATTTATGTTCCTTGTGTGTGAATAGTGTCCATCTAAAATTAAAACAACAGGATCTTCTTCGCTGGGTTTTACAATTTTTATGAAATGTTGCAGCCAGTCAGTAAACAAGTCAGTCTGTATCCATCCCGAAGGGTGGCACTTTGCAATTGCACCAACCGGTGCACCGTCCATAACTTCGGGCTTAAAATTTTTTCTAGGGAATATGAACATCGGTGGAACATACAACCCCGCCGCATTCATACACATAACTAATGTTATCAAACCCCCCCCCCCCCTTTCCGCTGATGTAATTACACCGATCTGCTTTTTGCCTTTTAAACCAATAATAATAATAATAATAATAATAATAATAAAGGACTTTATTTTTGAAAGCTTGTTTTGTACATCCGTAATGCCAGTCTCGTCAACATTGAAGACCCTAGCTGGATTGAAGTGTATTTTCTGAAGTTCAGGCTCCAGCAACTTATTAAATTGTTCAACATTTTCCGCAGTAAAACCTTTTATTCTTGCAGCAGAAACCCCTTGCGGTTTTCTTAAACTGAATTCCTGATGTCTGTTTAAGAAATGTGTTAGCCATTTTTGGCCAGCTGAACTTTTTCCTCGAGGAAATGGATGAGGCAGCCCGTTTCTTTCTGCAAGCTGGAAAGCCATATTGCGAATGTCTCGTGTTGTTAAACCAAAACCGTTTTTCCATATCTAAGCAATATGCAACCAATTCTTCTTCCAACTCATAAGGTAAGGTGGATTTTCTTCCAAGTTTTGTCTGAATGTTGGATTTATTTTTTACATAATCTAAAAGGGTAGAGCGCGGGACATTATATAACTTAGATGCCTTCAAATACCCCATTTTTTTGCTTTTTACATCCATCACGGCCTTTGTCATTGATTCTTGATCCCAAGACTTCCGTTTTTTCCTGACTGACGACATCTAGAAAAAAATACAATAGGTAATATAAATTAATTTCATAACCATCACAATGTATTTTTATTATTAATTTTTAACATCCCAATATCGGATTGTTGATATTTGGAGCTATGTTGATATCCGGTATTAGGCACTAGAACTATTGAAGGTTAAAATGTTATTTTTGGCCTAGAATTAAATTATTTTCAGATATCGTCACATGTTTATGAAGCCTGGTATATGGTTATTATTTTATATAACTCAAAATGTAGTTTACTTACCTCAAATACGCACACTGAAGAAAAACAAACAACTCAAGGAAAAACTCGTCTGACCGCTAATCACGTTATAGCAGAGAAATACACCAAATAAATCGAGCAGCGTGCTGTTATTCAGAGTGTTCATTATGAATAAGATCTTACACAATATGTCACGAGATGGCACTGCAATTATTAAAAATAACTTAGATATCGCCATATTCGATATTAGGCAGCTATCCGATATTCGGGCACTTTCCTCTACATGTTAAGAGGTATATGTAACAGCAAAACTTATTTACATTGTTTATGGTATTCACATAAACGAATTTTAAATCTGAGAAGACCTCTTCCATATTTTTCTGGAGGATTTAGTTTTCCAGCAATTTGTTGGAAAGTAAACTCGTACTCACATCCGGAAAAGTGTACACATAACCTGAATAGTCTCTAGTAGTTTTTTCGCGTAAGAAGTTTCCTTCGTACCCGTCCTCATTTAATTTCACAACTTGAACTATATAATATCTGATAAAGGCCCTGGATGTACTTGGTGCTTTGTCATTCGTGAAATAAGGTAAGTGTGTGAGTAACTAGTCACCCATATTAATGTCATTCTTGGTGACAGGCAAGAGACTATTTGAGACCGATACTTGAGGTGAATTATTTGAGATGTGAGGGTCATTAGATGTCGTTAGAGAAAGCTCTTCTTTTTCAGCACCAGAGATTTTATGAATCTCTTCTTCAAATTCCGACATGGGATGAATCTGAATTTGAATCGTAAGTTCTAAAATGTTGGCTACTTTCGTCAGAAGATTCCAAGTCTTCAATCGCTACGCTTTTGCCAGCAGATACTTGAAGTGTTTTTTTTCGTTGTTTAGGTTGATTTTCATCATACCGCATCAACTTTAAAATGTGAACAAATGAAGTGTTGATGTCATCTTTGGCTTCAGTCGTTGGATTTTCCACAGGCAGCATGTTCAATACTCTTATCAGCATTTAAGGGTATTATGCCGCATTTATCGAATCCGGCAATTATATTTTTAGTTCTGTTGTCTTCAATCGATTCTAGTAGTTTTCCTAATAAACCTGGAAATACGTTTTTAGGAATACTAGTTTCCTTTCTTCCAGGTCCTTTTTTATAAAACTCAACTATCTTTCTCCATGCAACCTTTAATGGTTTAAAAAAGGCAACGTCTAAGGGTTGCGTCAAGTGGGTGGAGTTGCTCGGTAAAAAAATAAAACTAATATTGTTTACTGAGCACTCTTCTATTGATTGTACTGAAAGGTGAGACGATAAATTGTCACTAATCAATATCTTTTTGCCAGGTAACTTCTTTAAATATGGTAGGGCGATTGAATGTACCCAATCCTCGAAACAATAACTGTCGAACCATCCCGATTTACTGCGATTATATCTAACACGGGGTGGCCTTCAGTAGTCCAAGAGTCATACATGTTCAAGGCTTTGTAGACGACATAACATGGAAGTAAATCTCCACTACCAGAACCAGCAAACATGATTGAGGTTGACGACTTACTATGATTCATAATTCGCTCCGGATATTTGCAACCCCTCCTTGCAATTATTTTTTTTCGTCCCGGGTCATCGCAAAGGTTGGTCTCATCGTAGTTGATGATGTTGCTGGGGAGAATACCTTCTAGTTCTGCAGAAAGGTGTTCGAAATACTCTGTAATTGTTACCCTCGTAACACCAGCACGGGCTCGTTTTATATTTTGGCACATTCTCTCCGACAGCATATTTGAATGTCGTTTCAAAAAGCTATATGTAAACTCTTTACCTGTAAGATTGTCCTTGAAACGGGGCATCACCCTACCAGCTCTATTTAAATATTGTTGGATAACCAATCGTAAATCATAGGTATCCAAGGGGTAACCCCACTCGCAGCATGTACCTAAGTATTTTTTCTGCAATACATTTCTCTTCGGCTTCACTAACACTGTTTGACCACCTTGTTTTTTAACATCTACATTTTTAAGGTGTCTTTGCAGCACGGTGTAAACAATGTTGTTTTGTCGCGGCTTGTTGTATACTATACCCCTTATTAACATCATTTTTAGCCTCTTTAATTATGTTTGGATCAGGTTTCTTGTAACGTTTTCCCCCTACTTTAGGTTTGTATTCTCTAGGCATTTTTACGTAGATATTGATCCTATTGATCCTGATAACTAAAAACAGGTTATGTCTTGATTTTCTGTGCTACCAACTACTGGATGATAAAATATTACCAACCTTTATGAGATCAAGAGTTAGGCAACCAATTAAATTCAAATAGAAAAGTTTTGATTACGATATTAAGGTTTTCTGATTTTAACTGACAAACTCCCACTTTTTGATCCTATTCACCTCAGCGAACCTATTCACCCCATTCTACGGTATATGGTAAATTGGTTTCTAGTAAATAACTGCAAGAATTCGTGCACTTGTTCCAAGACGATAAAATTCTTCATCTTGAATATTCATTACAACAGTTCTTTGGTTACACCTAGATTACAGACCACTATCATCACTTTGGTCCGATGCTGGTGATGGAGGCACAGAGCTGCAAACATAAAATCTTTACAAAAATAAATTATTGTGTGATTTTACTTACGCATCAAAAAGATCGCCCAAAGCAGTTAAAACTTGAATTTCTATTCACTATCCGGAAAAAATGATCTCTATCTTGTCTAAAACATAGTCACTGTTGCTTTCAATAAGAACTGATTTTGAGTTCTTTTTCTTCATTTTTAAGGTACCTACCTACTTGATTCTATTCCTTAACATAATTATGGCCCCAAAAATGGTTATGGATCCCTGTTTTCACTTCTTTTTTCCCATTATAGAAAACTAAACACATCTTTGAGAAGTACATGACTATTTCTTTTATGTAGGTTTAATGTACTATTAGGTATATGTTAAAAATTTGACTATTTTAATTAAATTTGGAAATTTTTGGAGATTTTAAGTCAATTATTATGTAAAATTTAGCATGATTTATATTTGAGGAATAATACAAATCAATAAGTCGTAATCAATTTAATAGTAAAACGTTTCGCCAATAATATTGGCTTCATCAGTTATAAAAATTATGATAACATTTTGAAGAGATAAAGTAAATTAATGGATCATAAAGACATTATTATAGTTACGTTGTTAAATATTTAATTCTGAAAGTTACAAAAAATTTTTTAGATTAGCGAAACATAAATTATTTCCTTATTTATGAATACTTACGTTTGAAAATAATGTTGATAACTAAATTAATCATTACGACATTTTTATATTAAAATTATTATATTAGTTATGACATAATTGAAGTAATTTTATATGTAAACTTTACGATATTGTAAAAGAAACGTTATTAAATTAATAGCGTTCATAATGCAGGATGCAAGAGGAATGTGAATGCAAAGATAACAAAGGCAAGGTTACTTACAAATATTTGCACTATCAAAACATGCGCAGTATGCATAAATGTTAGAGGATCGAATATTAAAATTAAGGCGGGGTAGTTCAAAAGAAGTTTGAATTTCAATATAAGAAACATAATTAGATAAGACAAAATTAGTAATCTGAGAAATATGAAAAGGGTGTTTATTTGAATAAATTGTTATAGATTGAGCTTAAATTGTCAATATCAGTTCTGTAATTAACGGCAGTAGGACTTTTTTGTATTTCAATCATTTCTAGAACTAATCTCTTTTTTAAGTTGTTCTCTCTATGTAAGATAGTAGGTTTATTGAAATTAAAGTTGTGAAAATTTTGATTAGCATGGTCAGTTAAAGCAGTTTTTTGGTTTTTTGGTGAAAATCTGTTAATTTTTATTGAGTTTTTATGTTGTGTTAATCTGTGTTTCAGTAGCTGTTTTGTCTGGCTAATATAAGTGGAGGTACAATTATTGCAATTAATTTGATATACTAATTTAGATTGCATATTAATTTGGGTTTTATCCTTAAGATTAGTAAAAAACATTTTACCTAGAGTGTTGTTATTATTATATGATATTTTGAAATTATATTTATTAAGTTCATTTTTAATTTTTTCAGAAAGTTTTGGTATGTAAGGGATTGAAATATATTTATCGAATGAAGCTTTAAAAGAATTGTTAAATTCATTGCCTGAACAGTTAGGTTCTAAATCTATTGGTTGACTAATTTGGTTTACGTTTTTTATTGTATTGATGCGTTTTCTAATTTGTTTTTTAATAAAATCTAAAGGATAATCATTTATGAGTAGTATATTGGTAATAATATTTAAATTTTGTTGGTGAAATTGTGGAGATGATAGTTTGATTGCTCGGTCTATTAAATTGTTAATTACACTAGTTTTGTATTTATTAGAAGTATTTGAATTGAAATTTAAATATCTGTTAGTTTTTATGTTTTTTCGATACCAGTTAGTTAAAATTTTGCCATTAGTTTGTCTATATAGTGTTAAGTCTAAAAAGTTTATAGAAGAATTTTGATTTTCATTTTCAATAGTAAAATTGAGCCTTGGATGTACATTATTAAACAGATTAAGGAACTTTATTTTGTTAGTCGTATCGGAAGCCATAATAATATCATCTACGTATCGTAAATAGAGAGAAAATTCTATGTTTTGTTTAAGGATTTTTGTTTCAATTTGTTCCATTACTAGATCTGCAATTGTAGATGAAATAGGAGAGCCCATTGCACAACCAACAGTTTGTGAGTATATTGTATTGTTATATGTAAAAAAAGTAGTGTTTAGGACAAACTCAACTAATTCAATAAAATTATTAAGTGGGATATTTGTATGTTTTTCAATTCTATGCCAATTATTTTTAATGGTTTCTATTGCGAGATCAATGGGTATATTAGTATATAGTGATATTACATCTAAAGAAAAAAGGCTATGGTTTTTTTTAAACAAATATTATTAATGTGTTGTTTGCATTTCCATGAATCTTGAATGCTAAATTTATTAAGTTTCGTGATATTAGTTAAAATTCTAGAGAGATATTTAGACAAGTTGTAGGTAGGGCTCATATAAGATGCAACTATTGGTCTTAAGGGTATGTTTTCTTTATGTAGTTTTGGTAATCCGTATATTTTAGGAGGAAGTCCATTATGTGAAATTAATTTTTTATAAGTTACATTATCAATATAATTATTTTCAAGTAGATTTTTTATTAATTTGTTGTTTTTATTTTGAATAATTAGAGTAGGATCCTTTTTTCAAGTTTATATGTGTTAACGTCGTTTAATAATTTTGTCATTTTATTATGATAATCTGTTTTTGTCATTATTACAGTTTTTTGAGTTTTATCAGCTGAAGTTATAATAAGATCTTTATTTTTTTTAAGGAAAGATTTGGTTTCAAGTATATTTCTAGTTAATTCTTTGTTATATTTTGATTGTGCAAAAGTTAAAGATTGATTTTTATTATTTTTATGATTAGTTAAAATATTACAAATATTAGCACGTATTGAATTTTGTTGAGTTTGTGTCATGTCAGTAATCCCATTTTCAATATTGCAAATTATGTTTTCAATTGGAAGTTTGTTTTTTGGGTTGAAATGATTGAAATTGGGTCCTAATTTTAAAATATTTTTAACATTAATAGGTATGTCAATATTAGTCATGCTGTAAATGAAATCATTTGGGTTTTCTAAGTTGGATTTGTAATTCGTGGTATGGTTGTTTGAATTTTTATTGTTGGTATAACAGTTATGATTTATATTGGAAGTAATATTAAATTGATTTCTGTTTATTAGTGCGTTAATTTTTGTTGTTAGTTTAGCATGTAATACATTTCTCAGATTAAAATTCTGTCTCACTTTATAAGCTAAAAGTTTATAATTACATTTTTGTTTGCAAACTTATTAAAGGAATCTTGCATTTGTTTAATTTTATATTTTAATTTATTTAACAAGCAATAATTATCTTTTATTAATAAGGTTAACGTTTTCATGGTAGTATTATTTTGAATTTCTATAAAAAGTCGTTTATGATTATTATTTTGAAATATGATATGTGAATTGTTCATTTGTAAAAATTTAGGGGTTAAGAAATTTCTTTTACATGATTTAAGGAAATAAATACGTTTGCTCACCTTTACATATGTGTTATTGATTTTGCTAAAATTCCTGAAGAGTTCTTCTGTATGGGCTCCATATTTTGATTTGATATGTTTGTAAAATCCTTGTTGTGGTTCAGAAGGGTCCATTTTGTCGTCAAACGTGGTGAGAGATGTGGCAGGATCCATGGTAGCTTTTAAGCAGTAGGGGTGTCCTTATTGGAAGTAGGTAGTAGATGAATCTTTGTCTCCAAACAGATTCGGTAATTATTAGGTATATGTTAAAAATGTACATCCAAGGCTCAATTTTACTATTGAAAATGAAAATCAAAATTCTTCTATAAACTTTTTGGACTTAACACTATATAGACAAACTAATGGCAAAATTTTAACTAACTGGTATCGAAAAAACATAAAAACAAACAGATATTTAAATTTCAATTCAAATACTTCTAATAAATACAAAACTAGTGTAATTAACAATTTAATAGACCGAGCAATCAAACTATCATCTCCACAATTTCACCAACAAAATTTAAATATTATTACCAATATACTACTCATAAATGATTATCCTTTAGATTTTATTAAAAAACAAATTAGAAAACGCATCAATACAATAAAAAACGTAAACCAAATTAGTCAACCAATAGATTTACAACCTAACTGTTTAGGCAATGAATTTAACAATTCTTTTAAAGCTTCATTCGATAAATATATTTCAATCCCTTACATACCAAAACTTTCTGAAAAAATTAAAAATGAACTTAATAAATATAATTTCAAAATATCATATAATAATAACAACACTCTAGGTAAAATGTTTTTTACTAATCTTAAGGATAAAACCCAAATTAATATGCAATCTAAATTAGTATATCAAATTAATTGCAATAATTGTACCTCCACTTATATTGGCCAGACAAAACAGCTACTGAAACACAGATTAACACAACATAAAAACTCAATAAAAATTAACAGATTTTCACCAAAAAACCAAAAAACTGCTTTAACTGACCATGCTAATCAAAATTTTCACAACTTTAATTTCAATAAACCTACTATCTTACATAGAGAGAACAACTTAAAAAAGAGATTAGTTCTAGAAATGATTGAAATACAAAAAAGTCCTACTGCCGTTAATTACAGAACTGATATTGACAATTTAAGCTCAATCTATAACAATTTATTCAAATAAACACCCTTTTCATATTTCTCAGATTACTAATTTTGTCTTATCTAATTATGTTTCTTATATTGAAATTCAAACTTCTTTTGAACTACCCCGCCTTAATTTTAATATTCGATCCTCTAACATTTATGCATACTGCGCATGTTTTGATAGTGCAAATATTTGTAAGTAACCTTGCCTTTGTTATCTTTGCATTCACATTCCTCTTGCATCCTGCATTATGAACGCTATTAATTTAATAACGTTTCTTTTACAATATCGTAAAGTTTACATATAAAATTACTTCAATTATGTCATAACTAATATAATAATTTTAATATAAAAATGTCGTAATGATTAATTTAGTTATTAACATTATTTTCAAACGTAAGTATTCATAAATAAGGAAATAATTTATGTTTCGCTAATCTAAAAAATTTTTTGTAACTTTCAGAATTAAATATTTAACAACGTAACTATAATAATGTCTTTATGATCCATTAATTTACTTTATCTCTTCAAAATGTTATCATAATTTTTATAACTGATGAAGCCAATATTATTGGCGAAACGTTTTACTATTAAATTGATTACGACTTATTGATTTGTATTATTCCTCAAATATAAATCATGCTAAATTTTACATAATAATTGACTTAAAATCTCCAAAAATTTCCGGTTTAATGTACGTTGGAACTCTTATCAGCTGTTTAAATTCCAGCAAATTTCGATAAGTTTTTTTATCTGTAAATGAAAAATTTGGGTAGGGTAGACTGGGGCAAGTGTGAACGCGTTTTTGCGAGTTCAACTTTACAATTGCATATTTCAGGCAAATGATTCTTATAGTGTTTTTAGGCGTGAGCATATCGAAGAATGACTCTCTTCGAAGTATATGGTAGGGATGGAACAGCATTTCTTTTGCAAAAATAAGATATATTTGATACCAATTTTTTTTCGACATCGACTTTTACACGGACCCCAATTTGGGGTAAGTGTGAAACCAAGCTATATGAACTGTATCTCTGACATGTAAGTATATCTGGGGCAAGAGTGAAGATAGTTTGTACTTCTAATTTTTTTTGTTTTTGAAGAATTCAGATAAATGTGAGCATTAAAAAGTTATTAACTTTTTAGTAAGGAAGTTAATAGAGTGCATGGTTTTCAGGTTAAGACAAAATCATCCATTGTTGAAAATAACTATATTTCTCTTAGCTTGAGAAGTTTGCACATTAAAAATAAGTTAAATGAACATAAAAAATATTTCAATACAAAATAAAATTATTAGGTACTTTTAAAAAAAAATCTACATTTTTCACATTAAAACTAAGTAAAACGAACATAAGAAATGATATTTTTATACAAAATAAAATTATTAGGTGTACTTTTAAACAAAAATCTACACATTATAACCGGCAAATTGTAGGGAAAAGTGTATAGCCCCACGACGAGTAATTTCTGGTTGAGGTAGGCAGGTAACTATGTTTTCTATTTTAATAATATCAACATCTTCTATCTGAGGCCACACAAAGTTTGCCTTCAATTTTCGTGTAAATGGCACTTTGAATTCCTCATTTTCTAAAACAGATTTGATTTTACCAACGAAGTGTTTCTCAGTTTTCTTGGTTTTATAAGATACCAAAACCCAACGGCCAATTTCAATATTGTCCTTATTGAATTCAACAATAGGAGGTTCTGCATCAGATTCTAAAGTGTAACTTTGGTCAGACTCCATATATGGAACGTTTGCATCATCGGAATCACTACATTCACTTCCAGATGGAGAATTTAATTTTTGAACCTTTATCTTTTTTTCGATTGAATGGAAGCAAGCAGCACTTGTTGAAGCTACCGGAACGTCGGTAGCAGAGATAATTTCAGTGCCAGGAGGCAGTCGTTTTCTTTTGAGCTTTGGTTCGGATGGAAGTTGTTTAACAGATGCTAGTAGCAATTGTTCAAACGAAACGTAATTTTCGTTTTCGGCTAAACAATTTTCCTGATTTTGGACTTCAATTTTCACTACACTTTGTACTTCAGCATCACGTACATTTTGGATTTCAGCATCCTGTACACTTGGAACTTCAGCATCCTGTTTGCTCAATATCTGTATGATTTTCATTTTCTGTTAATTTAGTTGTTTCCAAAATTGAAGAATCAGGAATCGCTGTTAACACCTCAGCATTTGGTAAAGATCGCTTTGTTATGGTTTCTGTTGCCACTTTATCTCGTTTTACAGTTGCTAGTAGTAATGTTTCAAAAGAAGCACTGGGATGCTTATTTTCGCCTTCAGTGGGTTCTGTACGTTCACTTGTAGTTCTGTTTTTCCATCTTTTTAAAGCTTCCACATCGTATTTTTCTCTGGAATAACAGTTCTATCGAAAGGGAAAATACCGCCTTTCTTAAACCCATTCTTAATAACTTCTGGACTGACTTCTGCCCATGTATCACCTAACAAAATTGCGAATTCCTTTTTGGGAAGTTTTTACCTTGATGTCGTCTCTGCCACTTAACAAGATGTTTTTCCCATATTGCCTTAAAGGATCTAAATACCGCTAAGTCCAGCGGCTGTAATAAATGGCTAGTATGGGCCGGAAATTTAAGAATATGTATATTTTCTTTTCAGGCAGTCTCAATTAATATACTGTCTATATGAGAGATGTGTCCGTCGTATATGATGAGAATGGGTCGTCTGTCACCAAGATGTTTTACTATAGTCTTTGTGAAGTAGTTTCGAAAAATTTCGGACGTTATCCATCCTTTGGTACTTGCTGCATACACCATCCCATGATAATGTTCTTCTTGTATGTTGGGTAACCATGAACTCCAAACGTTATTACCCCTAAATATAAGTAATGGAGGTAGTTTTTCACTAGCTGCATTAGCGCCAGCTAAGACTGTGAAGTTTTCTTTACCACCACCGGCAGTAATTCTAGATGAAGGCTTTCCTTTTGCTCCAATTACTTTAATTCGAGAAAGATCAGAACATACGGAAGTTTCATCTAAATTATAGATGCATTCTGGTCTCTCAGCTATGCCTAATTCATCTAAAGTATTTTGCAAAAGATTAAAATACTCATTTATCAAAAACGGATCAGTCTACTTCTTTCTGCAGTACTCTAACGTTTGTGGTTTCTTTACAGATAACGAGTGACGTTTCTTAAATTTAATTAACCAATCAACCCCCGGGGTGTCATTCTTAAATGGGTTGGGTATGTTGTTGAGCACCACAAATTTTCTTACAATCTCTCTAACTTCAGAAGTGGACAAACCGTATCCCCATTTTTCCATGGTTTTAATATCCTCAGCTAATTGAGATTCTAGAGGCCCCGGGAGAGCGATTGGACGACCATGAGTTTTGCTTTTAACGCCACGAAGCCCTTTTACTCTACTATAGAGGGTGATGTATGGTATTCCGTATTCATTGCTTGCCTTTGAAATTGTCATACTGCCCATCTGAATTTCCTTCACAGCTTTTTCAAAGCACTCTTCCCCATATGCCGCTCTTTTAGATTTCCTTACATAATTCCTAACCATTTTCGTTCTAGATATTTACACTTAACCTTAAAAAAAAACAAAGGGGTAAGTGTAAATTTTTTTTTACACTTGCCTCAAACGAGAATTTTTATGGGGCAAGTGTAAATTGCGCTTTAAATAAAAAACCAGCAATAATAAGTGAAAAACTAAATAAGTTCAGTCAATACAACCCATTTGCAAATGGGATCACTAAATTATGTTAAAAGTTTGTAAAATGCTTACAATTTGGTCGCAACAGAAAACGTCGTGTCCGCTTGCTCCAAGAGTGATTTCGAGGTTACGTTACAATGTAATGTCGGTAATGCAGAGTTTCTTTAAATAAGTTATCATTTCAGAACAAATAGATAGTCGCAAGTATAGAGGGCAGTGTAACGCTCACAATATAATTTTTTTTAAATTTTGGACTAAAGTAGAAGCGGATTTTACAGTTGTAGTCCCCTGTCAAATGTACATTCGTGTGCTCCTTGATGATGCAAGTGTGGAAGTAGTCTCCATCTCTTCGTTTGACCTTGAAGAAGCATAATTTCGATGGTGGCACTCTTGAAAATGGTGCGTTCGAATGCTGCGGGAAAAAACAAAATGGCCGCCATCGCAAACACGTTTTTCTATTTATATCAGTAACCGTTGTGATTACAAAACAAAGTTTGGAACAAAAAAAGTAGCTACATAGATTCTACACAGAAAAGGGTCGACCGTTTGTTCATAAAAAGTTTCTTTTATATCTTTCAAAAATAAAAATGAATATGTCTCAATATGACTGTTTTGAAGCGCATATTTACATTCTTGACATTATTTTTAGGACCTGTATAACACTTAATGAGGATGCTCGAAATCAATTCTTCCTTGCTAATTCGGAACTAACTAGAATCGCTTGCGAAACTGAAAAACTGATAGGATTTCAAAATACAGAACGAAGTAAACATCATGAAGTGTCTGTTAAACTTCAAGAGCGCCAGGATTATAATGTACTTAAACTAAAGGAAGCGTTTCAAAACTCGAAAAATTCCTTCCAATGCAAAACTGATATGCTAACTCAGAGAGTGTTTCCACACGAAATAAAAGTGTCTTTAGACAGTGTTGCGAAAGTTGATCAAGATCTTCATAATTTTTCTTAGATCAACGATTTCATACTAGAGTGGCTTCAAAGCAAGAAGTACATAGGCGTGGCTACAGTTATGCGCCAATAGACGGTATCAGTGGCGTAGCAATAGGTATTTCTAGGGAGGCGGGAGGCACATTAAAATTCCCATTTTAAAGGAAAACTTTTCATGCTGATTTATTTTTGGTTTCAAATGCTAAATAAATTAGCATGTCATAAGAAGTACAAGTTCTGCCAGAAGCTCACGAGGCCGCCCTCCGTTAATGGCGCTAAACGCTTTCCGCGGCGGGAGGACTCGCCGTGCGTCATCCGCTCCATTCCGTGCGAGGGATTTTTACTAAATTTGCCCGTTTTGCTGTGAATGTTTGCCAAAGCTGTGCATGGAACTTCGCCATTTGGTCGTGGCAGCATTTTAGACAATAGCTGGGAATCTGGCAGAGGGCGCAGGCCAAAGGCTCTTGAATACGCGTGCGACCTGAGAAACTTCGAATATGGCGCTACGGACAATAAATGACTAACCCCAATGCGTCATGTAGCTACCAGACTGTAAGGTGCTCGCCCAAACCCCTTTTTGATATTATTAACGGGTTAATAGTCATGGAAACATGTAAACAAAATGACACGACGAACGGCAATGAACTGAATACAACAGCGGAGATCACCTTGTTGAACGTAATGGATTCGTCCGGACGTTTCTAGCGTTCTGCGCATCTATGACGCGGTGTACTTTACAAACTGAAAGACTTCTAACAACATTCCGTTCTGGGCTCCTACGAAAAAGAATGTCATTAGAACGTGTAAAACGGCAGCGAAAAAGTTAAAATTGCTATCAAAGGCAAAACCATTGCCATAAAGACAGACTTATCTCTTATTTCAAGATTGTTGATAGCTTCCAGAAGCAGACCTGATATAGATTTGAGGCACAATTTGAGCAACTACGAGTTTTCAGCTCTATCGAAGTCGTTGTTTGCAGTTGACGGGAGTATGCACCATTGTCTGGCTAAGTACAAACTTACAGATGCTTTTGAATCAATGCAAGAAATACCTGCTGAAGAAAACGAAGATGATCATGCTTCCACAACACATGATGTTTTAGAAGAAAACGAGGAGTTACAGGGAAAAGCTGTTATAGTAGATGGCATGGCGCTTCTTCATACCTACCGCAAACCTAACACAGTGAAGACATGTAGTGACCTCGGTGTAAGCTTCAGCCAATGGATCGGACAAAAATTCAGCAATTACAGTGAGGTCCATATAGTTTTCGACTCTTACAAAGAAAACTCATTGAAGAAAGCGATGCGAGAGATTCGGCAAAAAGGCTCAGATCCAATGCAGTACAAAATCGGACCAGAAATAAAAATTGGAAGTATACCAATGCACAAATTATTGGCCTATGATAAGACGAAGGACGAACTAACAGAGTTCCTTTCCGATCGGATCCTTAAATTTGGCGTGACCAACAACAAAAGGTTCGTACTCAGTTGGAGGGACAAAGCAGCTTCATCACATGGCGATGATATATCCAGTTTTGCAAGTACGCAGGAGGAGGCCGACACAAAGATCATATTACATGCATCTTATTTAGCACAGAAAGGAATTAAAACTACTCATGTGTTTTTCCCCGATACTGATGTCCTGATTTTAGCACTAAGGCGATATCCTCAACTTTTGAAAGATTTTGCATTTTTTCTCGGCCATGGCATAAAAAGGTTAGTTCAGATAGGTTCAATCTACAGTGCACTTGGACCTCTGAAAGCCTCTGCACTCCCTGCATTACACGCACTTTCAGGAGCTGATGTAACGGGATCATTTGCTGGCAAAGGTAAAATAAAGTGGTGAAAAGCTTTTAATTCCGCAAGTGATACGCAGCTAGAAGCTTTGGCTAAATTGGGAACTACACTGTCACTCACTGAAGATGTCAGGACTAACTTGGAAGCTTTCATTTATCAGCTTTATATCCCCAAAACAACACTGACCGACATAGGAGCTGTGTGATGGTTTTGTTTACACAGAAACAATGTCAAGATAAGAACCTTCCTCGAACAAGATCTGCACTGGATCCGGTACTGCTAAGGGCTCACCTTCAGTGCTTTGAGTGGAATCAGGACCTAATTCAGCATCCCAATATCCCACCACCCTCAGATTTTGGATGGAACAAAGTAGATAGTGCATACGAGCCTGTTGCTTGTACCAACCCTTGTGCACCGGAGCTTATCTTGGAACTTTGTCGCTGCTCATGCTCCAAAAGGCGTTGCTCTCCTCCATGTACATATCAGTCAAATGGACTCCGGTGTACTGAAATGTGCAAGTGCGAAGGTAATCCCGATCGTTGTGACAATATGTGAGAGTGCGAGCTAGACGATGATGAAGATTTAGGTCTAACTGAGATTTGCATTGAAAGTGACCATGATTGTAATTAAAAATGTAATTGTAGGAGTGACAAGTATGATTGTCTCTACTGTGTCTATATAAATCTGTAAACATTATATTTCTTCCACAGTATTTTCATTAAGGGTTAAAACTATAGTGGTACTTTTTATCTTTCAATTTCCAACGGCACAACATAAGGGAAAGGGAATATTTTTTAATTTATTAATGTTTAATGTATTAATTATTATTAGAATTATTCAGTGGCTATGTAAATAATGTCAAGCATGCGCTTGCAAAACTCTCATACTGAGACATTAATTTTTATTTTTGAAAAATATAAAAGTACTTTTTATGAGAAAACGGTTAATCCTACATAAAAAGTTGTAATAAACTTTTCTGTGCAGAATCTGTGTAGCTACATTTCTTGTTTCAAACTTTTTTTATAGTCCTAACGATTACTGATATAAATAGAAAAACGTGTTTGCGATGGCGGCCAATTTGTTTTTCTCCGCAGCATTCAAACGCACCATTTTCAAGAGTGCCACCATGGAAATTATGTTTCTCCAAGGTCAGACAAAGAGATTGAGACTACTTTCACACTTGCATCATCAAGGAGCACACGGGAGCCTGTTTTTGTACATTTGACAGGGGACTATTGCCCCAATTAGGCTTGCCAGATATTATTTTAAAGAAAGGGGTATTCAGTGGCCACATTCTTAAATACACATTAAAAAACGAATATGTCCCTCAATATTTATTATAAATTTATTAAAAAAAATTTATAAAAAAATTGTCTACAAAATCTTTTATTATAAATTTAGGTACATAGGAAGGTAACTCATTATTAAATTAAAACATAATATAAATTCTATAAAAAATATTGCATAAACGAGTTTTGGTCAAACTTTGGTAAAGTTTATAATAATCCATAATATGTAGGTACCTACTACTACCTACTACTGACTAGTGATGGGAAGTTTCGATACTTTTGCGGACTCGTTCATTCCAATCCCATTCCGCAAGTGGATCGAGTCCATCGGATTCGATCCTCGGATCGACATCGAAATTGAATGTGCATTTCAGACACCCTCGGGTCCTCGGTCATTCCGGACCTGGAACGAACAACGCGCGTATCTTTGTTTTGGTGAGTGGTCACGCAGTCGGTAATTCAGTATGTTTATATGTCTCAAACATCAATTGGGCACATACAAAGCCGCCAAAAGCCATAAATCACTGATAACTGATAAAAAAGCATGCAACTTCGGCCGTATCATGTGTCGCCTGTCGGCGTGGAGCCTCTAATAAAACGAACACCATCATTATTTGCTGTTCCCCATCAACACATTGTATTGTATTCTGTATTGAAATGGATTGAATAACGGAATGCCAAAGGAATGAATGCGAGAATTGACGCCTCGCGACCCTTTCGTGCCTCGGAACGAATCTAGACCGAAACTTGGACTCGATCCAAACCGATCCTGCCCCGGATTCGATCCTTTGTATCGAATCCGACCGGATCGACACATCGCTACTACTGACTGTACTTTTCACTGCTACTAGCTGCTACTAGTAATCTGTTATTTTGAAGGGCATACTTATAGAAACCGTTGCAGGTTTTGTTATAATTATGTTTAACCATTATTTCTGCCTCCACAGACTTAAGCGATAAACGGCTTCTGTTATCGCGCCAAGCTCCAAACATAAGGCTAAACATTCTCTCACTCATCGCATTTGAGTGAGGAAGCGCAAAAATAAAATGAATAATTTTTTCCATGTTAGGGCAACTAGACCCGTTTAAAACTATTTTTGCTCATATTACAAGTTTTTTAATGATGGAAATGTAGATTTGAGAAGAACAAATTCTTCGAACAATAAGTCGGTATATATCATTAATATAAAATGTACCTATTACATTTGCTAACTCCGCAAACGTTGGTAACTTTTCTAATTTAAATACTTTGAGTACTTCAAATCTATTATTTACAAACTTAAAACGCTTTTCAATGTATTCAATAATTTTCTCTAGAAATGCATCAGCCTTTTTTTTGAATAAATCAATTTCACTTTGGTTGTCGCATTTTTGTATTTGCTGATGCGCAATCATGCCATAATATTTTTCTGAAGATTTTGAACGTAGGGAATTTTGCAATTCTAACATTAAGTCATACATTTCTATGATAACAGGCCCATTACTTTCGAGTTTCAGAATGATGTTTTGAATCTGGGTTCCAATATTTGAAAATAACCCAAGATATGCTTCAGCTAACTCGTTACTGAAAAAATCATGAATTATTGCTGGGCAAGAATTTATTGACATAAAATAACTTTTAACTGGTTTAAAGTTTTTATAGAGCCTGTCTATAGCTGGAACCAAAGAAAGCCATCTAGTGCCGACATGCCTTAATAATTCAGAATATTCCACGTTACAAAAGTTATAAAACTCCATTAATTCGTGTTTTCGTTTTGTATGAGAACTAAAACTATTGTATATTTTAACAATAATACATTCTAAATCAAATTTTAAGCAATTCGATGCATTTTTTATTGAATTATTTAACATGTGACAAAGACACATGTCAATAATATTTGGATTAATTTTCTTTAATTCGGTAAATACGCTGTGATTCTTACCAAAGTTTACACTGGCATTATCTGCACAATAGCTTATTATGTTTATTAGATTTAAACCAGCTTGTGTTATTTTTTGGATTAATAAATTCGCAATATTTTCTGCAGTTTCAGAGGAAGAATCGAAAAAATTTAGTAGTTTTGTTTGAACCCCAATGTGCCCGCCGAGCAACAGCAGTAAATTATAAATTGGTGAAAGAGTGCTTATATATATTTTTTGGTAGCTATGGTAGTGTTGTTAGATAGAGACTTGTTATTGGGTTGTGATATGAAAACGCTGTAATTTTGAAAATAAATACAAGTTGCACTTTGATTGTGCTGGTCCTTCTGAATAATAGGCATAAATAGTTAGACCGCGAGAACATTGGTCCATTCGAGCCGAAGAACAGTTCGTGAATATACAGTTACATTTTTTGACTGTCTGTGAAGTGACAGTGACAGCATTTGACTTTTTATTTGAATATGAGTGAGGCAGAAGAAGAGTCTGGTGACAGGTTGCGACGGACTGAAAGGTCAAACGCTGGTATTCCTCCAGAGAGGTACGGGGACTGGGAACAGACGGCAGGACAAGCCAACACCCAACCTACTTCCAAACAAGGAAAGGCAGCTCAAGACCAGAAGTTCAACAGTGGGTCATCCCCGGAGTCAATTGGTCAGATGTCAAAGGTCAGTCTCAGATCAAAGACTAATGACAGATCTAACACCAGTCATATTTCAAGAGTTAGTGATACATCAAAAGTCAGTGCTTATCGAGTTGCTGTACTTAAAGAAAAGCTAAAAGTTGCTGAGGAGATTGCCGCTCTTGATGCTAAGGAAAAAGCGAAAGCAAAAGAGCTCCTTCAACTCAAGCTGTCTATCAGAGAAGAGGAACTCAAGGAAGAGTTTCAAATATGTGAAGATGAAGAAGGCGGAAGCAGAAGATCTAACCACTCTTTGTCAAATGTTGGTGATAGTCTACAAGACTTAACATTAGAGTCACCAGCACCAATGCATAGAGTGGCTCAGTGGCTACAAAGTAGTGGTGGGCAGGATCAAAGCCGAAGATCACAGTTTCCAGTTCCTCAATCCGATCCTGCAGTCAGTCAATTGGCACAAGCTCTTCTTGCAGCAGTTCAGACGGTTGCAGCAGCTCCAACCCAGGCAAGAACGGAAGAACAGACAACGAGGATGATGGCAAGGCAGTCATTGGGTAAAGACTTACCTAACTTTTCTGGTGATCCAGAAGAGTGGCCCGGATTCATCACTCAGTTCCGACGTTCAACAAGACTATGTGGTTTCTCTGACGATGAGAACCTCTGCCGTCTTCAAAGGTGCTTAAAAGGAGCAGCTAAAGAGTGCGTCAAGTCGATGCTTGTTCTTCCTGACAACGTTGAGGTGGCAATAAACGTCTTGGAAGAGAAATATGGCAGGCCTGAGCTTATAATAGAAACTATAGTACAGAGAGCTCGGAAGGCGACATCACCTTCTATTGACAAGGGTGAGTCTATTGTTGACTTCTCAATTGTAATTCGGAATTTGGTCTCAACCGTAGAAACACTTCAACGTCCAGAGTACCTGATCAATCCTCAGCTTTTGACAGAATTGACCCAGAAACTTCCTGCCGTTTTGAGGATGAGTTGGGGAAAGAAAGTAGCCAAGAAATATCCAGCCATAGCTACCCTCAAAGACTTTTCCAACTGGATTGAGGGAGAGGCTCGAGCTGCTTCGTTTGTGACAAAAATTAACATTCCTACTGATGATGGAAAGGGAAAGTCAGAAGTCAAACGCAACGACAAAGGTACAAGAAAGCATACACTGTTTGTGGCTACAACTTCAAACACCGATGCAGTTTCAACAGAGCCAAATGGAGCCAAATGTGCTTGTTGTGCTGGAAAGTCCCATTCCATCGAAGTTTGTCGCAAATTTAAGTCAAAGGCAATAGACGACAGGTGGACATTGGTGCGAGAGAAGAAGTTGTGTTTTGGATGCTTAAAAGAAATGCATCACTCATCTCAATGCAAGAAGAAAAAAGAGTGTGGTGTCGATGGCTGTAAGAGGAACCACAATCCCCTTCTGCACTCAAAGCAAGTGTCACAGCAGAGCGTTCCTGAGTCTTCGACTGAATATTCAGCTGAGACAGTCACATTGACTGAAAATATGGACTTGGTTTCTCAGATTCAAGTAGAGTCAACTCAAGTTCTCCTTAAGGTGCTTCCTGTTGTGTTAAAAGGGCCTAAATGTGAAGTCTCAACATTTGCTATGCTCGACCAAGGCTCAACTGCAACATTGATGGATGGTGGTCTAGCAGCAGAGCTTGGACTTTCTGGTCCTATTCGTCCTCTGCGAATCAAGTGGTATGACAGCTCAACAAAGGTGGACTACGAGTCACGCAACGTGAAAGTAAAGGTGCGAGGTGCTGGAATGACAGACTCGTTTGTTATTTCAAATGTAAGGACAGTCTCAAAATTTGATTTACCTACTCGTACATTGAACATTCGCAGCTTAAGTGACATGCATCATTTGCAAGTTTTGGATCTGGAAGCCGTAAAGAGAGCAAAACCCAAGCTCTTGATAGGACAAGACCAATCGCACCTCATTGAGTCAAGGGAACTTCGCGAGGGTCCAGAGGGTAGTCCAATGGCTTCACTCACCAAACTGGGATGGCTTGTTCATGGAACACATACAATTTCTCATGGAAAGGAATGCCAATTTATCTGCCATGTCTACAGTAACAAGGAGCGTGATGAAGATCTCCATCAACTTGTACTTGATTCTTTTAAGACTGAGTCATTTGGAGTCAAAGTAACAGATGAAAAGTCGAGATCTAGGGAAGATCTTAGAGCCAAAAGCATCATGGAGAAAACTACCAGAAGAAAGGGAGACCGATTTGAAACAGGATTGCTTTGGAGAGATGAGAATTCTGTCCTACCTGAGAGCATGTCAAATGCTCTTCGACGACTCAAGAGCATAGAAAAGAAGATGGATCGTAACCCAGCCTTTGCGCAAGCTTACGAGTCGAAGATCCAAGAGTACATCAAGAAGGGGTTTGCTTGCAAGGTCACTGATGAGGAACTTCAAGTGGTAAGCTCCAAGGAGTGGTACCTTCCTCACTTCGCTGTGACAAACCCTAACAAACCCGGAAAGCTCAGATGGATTTGTGATGCAGCAGCGAAGTCTCATGGTGTTAGCCTGAATGACATGCTACTCCAAGGACCAGACTACCTCAATTCTCTACCTGGCATACTTTGGAAGTTCAGACTGAAGAGGGTGGCAATCTGTGCTGACATCACTGATATGTTTCACCGTGTTTTTATTCGCGATGAAGACCTTCCTGCTCAAAGATTTTTATGGAGAGGAAAAGACAGAAACAGAGAACCAGATGTGATGGTCATGAAGGTAATGATTTTTGGTGCCACCTCTTCTCCCTCTTCAGCTCAATTTGTGAAGAACATCAACGCTTTAGAGTTTAAGGATTCTTACCCAAAAGCAGTAGCAGCAATTATAAATCACCACTACATGGATGACTGGCTTGATTCTGATGATACTGTTAAGGGGGCCATCAAGATGATTGAAGAGGTGAGGACAATTCACCAAAGAGGAGGATTCATTATTTGCAAATTTGTTTCAAACTACCAAGATGTCATGGACTGAATTCCTGAGAATCTTAGAGCCAATTCGACAAAAGAACTAAACTTAACACAAGGAGATAACTTTGAAAGAGCTCTTGGGTTAAATTGGAACCCTAGATCCGACGAGTTCACCTTCAGACTTAAGTTTCCAAAGGTTGACGACAAGCTTCTTGTTGGACAGAGACGTCCGACAAAGAGAGATGTCCTCCGGCTTGTCATGTCACTTTTCGATCCTTTGGGTTTTCTTTTGCCGTTCATTGTGAAAGCGAAGATTTTGGTTCAGGACATTTGGAGGACTGGAATCGGATGGGATGATGAGCTCCAAGAAGACGAGTGGCATAAGTGGAACAACTGGCTTCAAAACTTGAAGGGCATCACTGAGGTGAAAGTTTCAAGATGCTACTCCCTGTCGATTCCAATAGCCGACAGCATTCAACTTCACGTTTTCTGTGATGCAAGTCAGCAAGCATTTTGTTCAGTTGCTTACCTGAGAGTCGTGGCACGAGGACAAGTTGATGTGGCATTTATCACCGCCAAGTCAAGAGTAGAGATAAAAACCTTATCCATTCCTCGACTAGAACTTCAAGCAGGGGTTCTTGGATCAAGACTCGCTAGTAGTCTTCGTGGAGAATTGGAGTTAGACATTGCAGAGACAATCTTTTGGACCGACTCAATGACAGTTATGCATTGGTTAAGAAATGATACTCGACGTTTCAAGCCATTTGTCTCCCATCGTCTTGGAGAAATTCACGAGCTCACTGATGGTGACAAGTGGAGATGGCTGCCAACGGAACTTAACGTGGCAGATGACGCCACTCGAGACTCAAAAGATCACGATTTGAGCCCCAAGAGCAGATGGTTTAACGGTCCAAAGTTCTTGAAAAATGAACCTCTATTTTGGCCAAAACAACCTGAAATGACAATTAAAGAAGAGACGGAGTTGGTAGGCTTCATGGATGAAGTCATATGTTTAAACATGACACATAATGATGGCTTATTGGATCCAAATCAATTTTCTTCTTGGAATCGATTTATTCGTGTAATGGCCAGAGTCCTTCGATTTATCACTCAGGCAAGAGGGAAGTCCAATTACAAATCGAGTGTCCTCACAGCACTAGAATTGAAACAAGCAGAGTTAATCGGTTTTAAGACAGCTCAGAGCGACAGCTTTCCAGAAGAGATTAAACGGATGTTACGAGGGAAGTCAATTCCAAAAGGCAGCAGGTTAAGTCAACTTTCTCCTGTTCTTGATGATGATGGTTTAATCAGATTGAAGGGTAGAATCGAACTATCACCTGACTTGGAGGATTCTACTAAAAAACCAATTATTTTGGACCCGAAGCACCCTTTGACCGTGCTTCTTATTCAAGAATACCACAACAGAGCTGGACATCATGGATGTGAGTTAGTACTCAATGAACTTCGCCGGAAGTTCTGGATTTTGAATGCTCGAAGTGCAGTTAGACGTTCATGGTCAAATTGTCAATTTTGTAAAAATTCAAGAATCATGCCGAAGATTCCTGAGATGGCTCCTCTTCCAGATTTCAGAGTCACACGTCAGGTGAGACCATTTATGAAAGTTGGAATTGATTATTTTGGGCCCTATAACGTGACCATTGGAAGACGTACAGAGAAGAAATACGGAGTCCTCTTCACTTGCCTTAGTACAAGGGCAATACATTTGGAGTTAGCTGGGTCACTGACTACAGATTCAGCTATTCTGGCTTTGCGGAGAATGATTGCAAGACGAGGTCCTCCAGCTGACATTTACTCTGACAATGGTACTAACTTTAGAGGAGCTTCGAGAGAGTTAAAGGAGGCGCTTATGGCTTTGAATCAAGACCATCTGACTTCAACTTTGGCGTCCAAGGGTGTAACTTGGCATTTTATCCCTCCAGGATCACCACATATGGGAGGCTGTTGGGAGCGCTTAGTGCGGTCGGTCAAGATTGCACTGTCTACGACTTTGAAATCTCGTTCACCCAAGGAGGAAGTTCTACACACTTTATTCTGTGAAGCAGAACACACGGTGAATAGTAGACCGTTGACATTTGTTTCAATGGACCCGGACGACAAGGTAGCTCTAACACCTAATCACTTCCTTATTGGGCCTGCTGGAACGGCACCACCAACAGGAGTATCTGAGCCTTCTGATTTGTACCTACGAAACCAGTGGAAGTTGGCTCAAGCCTTGGCAGATATGTTTTGGAACCGTTGGGTTAAGGAATATCTCCCATCTTTGACAAGGAGAAAGAAGTGGCAACACAGAACTCCTGAGGTTAAGATCGGAGACATCGTAGTTATTTGTGACAGCACCCTTCCGAGAAATAATTGGCCAATGGGGGAAGTAGTAGCTACATTTCCCGGAAAAGATGGACAAACTAGAGTAGCAGATGTTCGTATTAATAATGGAGTTCTAAGACGACCTGTAGTTAAGCTCGGCGTTCTTGATGTGCATGCTAAAGAAACCGGAAGTCCTTTAGCAGGGGGGAAGAATGTGCCCGCCGAGCAACAGCAGTAAATTATAAATTGGTGAAAGAGTGCTTATATATATTTTTTGGTAGCTATGGTAGTGTTGTTAGATAGAGACTTGTTATTGGGTTGTGATATGAAAACGCTGTAATTTTGAAAATAAATACAAGTTGCACTTTGATTGTGCTGGTCCTTCTGAATAATAGGCATAAATAGTTAGACCGCGAGAACACCCAACACCTTTTTTGAAATATCGGACGAGAGGAAACATTTTGATGTTACCTTTATTAGATGCATCTGTTGCTAACGAAAATGGATGATTCTCTGAAAGGTCATTTATAATTATGTTTCGAGACTCGTTTGCCAAAACATTGATTACTATTTTTGTAAATTTTGTCCTACCGCAAGAAAATGATTGTGCAGTATTAGAATCTGGAAATATCACTGGGAAAAATGAGTTGCTACAATTAGCGGAATTATAACTATGCGCATGCTCCACTGTGTGGTACGCAAAAGCGCATTCAGCTGCTGTTGTCTTCTTATTGAAGTCTGTTGATGTGCTGGTTGTAACTGTTCGGAAAAAAGATGATAGGGGAGGGCGGTCCACCTTGAGACATATTTTGTCTTTCGTGTTATACGTCATTCAGTTTTGGAAAATAACCAACAATCTTAACATGCAAGAGTTGTGTATAGGCATGGCTAATGAATGTACAATGAAATAATATTATAAAAGGGACTTAACTGTATTAAAAAAAATATTTTTCTGTCAAAGGTCGAACGTCTCATTGTGGAACGACATTGTTCCACTATAAGACATGTCACTTTCCACAATGAGACAGTATTATACGCTCTTAGATAAAGAAATAAAACACCTACCAATCAAATTAACTCTCTATAATTGTACTACTCTACTTATAGGTATAGATAAACATACATGAATGGAAAAATATTATATAAAAACTTAAAACTGGTAGGTTCCAACTAACTTACATTAATCGTAGAGAGCTCTACTTCAAAGCTTACAAGCCCTTGTTGCCGCTTAGTTCCTTGAATTGAAGATAATGGTAAAACTCTAATGATGTCATATAAGTTAACTATGGAAATCTCTGGAACAACAGGATATACAAATTTCGTAATATACTTTACACTTCTACGCAGAAAGCTAACTTCAACATCCTTATCTGCGTTCATGTCACCTAATATTTTTCCAACATAAAAAACATTTTTCTTTATGGTGCTAAATTTAACAAGCACAAAGTCATCTTTTACCGGGTCGCTCTCTAATTCTTCAAAACCTGTGACTGGTTGCAAGTCATCATTTAAATCATAATCCGATAAACTATCATCCAAAGAGATATGGTCTTCATGGGCCTCGCTTTCTTCACTGCTGTTATCTGCAAAAACTTGTTTTCTTACCCTCTGTTTTCCTTTTTGTTTAATTTGCTTTTCTTTTTCTCTTCTTTCGAGTTCTTCTTTTTCAGGCGTATCCGTTGCAATTATGCTCTTTCCTTTTTGCTTTCCTTTTCTGTTGCTTTTCCGTTCGGCTGCTTTTGGATAACCTTTAAACACTTTTGGTGAAATGAAGTAATCATCGCTTTTTCTTGATACAGATGGTGAGTTTGTAATTGCAAGTTTTTCTTTATTAATTGTATTATCTGCAACGATATTATCTGGTGTTGTGCTATCAATTTTTCTCGATGTAGTTGCTACAGGTGTGCTTGTAGTTGGAATTTCTGCTGTGTTTGTTGTAATATCTGATGAGGCATTATCTGGTATTGGACGATCAGTGACATAGCTGGACATAAAATCTTCTTCAAGAAATATATTCTTGTCGAAGGGATAAATACCAGTTCTCCGAAATCCTGACTTTATATTCTTGGGCGTCATAGATTTGTCATGTGCAGCAGCCACAAATTCAGCAACTTCATAAATCGAAATTGGTAGTCCTGGGTTCCTTAATAACCAAGAATCTGCAGCACTATTGTAATGCGATTTGAAGGAAGAAAACACACTGACATCTAGTGGCTGTAACTTGTGACTACTATGTGGAGGTAGTGTTAACAACGTCACTCCGTTAGTTTTGGCCAGATTAATAGCAGCAAGCGATAAATGACTCTCATGATTATCGAGAATTAAGAGAGATGGGTTATCATTTGAAGAATTAGTATATTTAATATAATGTTCCATTACTTCTGTGAATAAAGTGGCAGTCATCCAGCCACTTGGGCTTAAAAGCCCTAATGTTCCAGGAATAGCATTCTTAAGCATACGGGGTTGAAACTTCTTCCTTGGGAACACCATGACTGGCGGTATAGTGTTTCCCGAAGCACTAATAATGCAGCTTGTAGTAACGAGGGTACCTCGTTCTCCACTCGTAGCTTTGTTAACTTGTTTGGTCCCTTTTAAAGTCACAACTTTTTTTGGTCTCTGGACTGTAGTTGTCGCCGTTTCGTCCAAGTTAAAGATTCTACTACCATCAGCATATTTTTCAGGATGTCGTTTGAGTGCACTTTCAAGGTTCGTATAAAACTGAGACACATTGTGATAGTTAAACGATGTCATTCTCGACAAACTGCAGCCTTCAGCTTGCCTAATGCTTAAATCTGGATTTCTTTTTAAAAAACCATATAGCCACTCTGAACCCGACCGTTCATCTCTATCCCATGAATTGGGATATTTTATACTATTAATTTTTGCCATCTGATACGCCAATGATCTTATGTCAAGTGTAGTTTGACCATAGCACATTTTGGATGTTTCTACTATGTATTCTTTCAAAGTGTCTTCCTGAGTTTTAGTAAATATCAATCTGCAATCATAATTTGGCTTCATGGAAACTTCTGTGCCCACATTTAGTTTTTGTTTTTTGGTATAACGAGCAAGTGTTTGAAATTTTAAATTATATTGATTTGCGGCTGTTCTAATAGAAATGCCTTGTTCAATCACCAACTTGACAGCATTCCTCATGTCTTCTTCAAGGAATTGTCCTTTATCACTCTTTCTCTTTCGTCCCCGTGCCATTTAACACTATCTAAAAATTAAACGTAATATAAATTTAACAGCATGGATTTGTATGTTCCACAATGAGACAGTCTCAATGTGGACCAATTCTTTTGTCTCATAGTGGACCAAACCGCCAAAATGTCAAAATTTGAAGTTTTTATGTTGGTATTAAAAGTTTGCAGAAACTTCACTACATTAAACTAACCTCTAATATATTACAAATCAAGTAACGCAAATGAAAATTTGGTAACTGTTTTTGTTTTGCTTTATCCCACATAATATCAGCATTCACAAAATACACAACACGCCTCCAATATGAATAAAATATTAATAAATGTTATACTTACTGCGATTTTCCGAAACAACTTTGCAAAATAGAATCGACGAGTGCGGAACACATGAGTTGTAGCGCGAAAAGAATAAAATTTAAATTGAGTCAACAGATATATTGACTGTCTCACTGTGGAACAAGTCTCATTGTGGACCACCCTCCCCTATAGATCATGTTTTAGCAGAAATTTCGAGTTGCTTCTTATGCTTTCCAGTATGCATGTGTTTTTTTACATCAAAAACACCTCCATTTAATATAGAAAACTTTGCATTGCATATACATTTTGCAAATCCTTCCTCTTCCTTATCTTTTACAAGCCAATTGTAGATTTTAAGCCAATCGTCATTAAAATAATTTTGCCTCTTTTTGGAAGGTTTTCGTGTGGTTTTCCGCTGTTGTTCTTGTGTTTGCTTATTGTTGTCCGCGTCCGTGTCATAGTACGTTTCAGATGGTGACATTTCCCATCTCTATTAAAATAACCTACTTTAATTATATCTTACAAATTAAACTTGTAAGTTGTAAATACTTACGCGGTTTGCGCGTCTGCCATATTCATATACGTGAACGGTGGTAGAATAGTAAGATATTGAGAGACACTTGCTGGCTGCACTAACATACGCACTGCACGTTGCTAATACACTGATTAGCTGATGTAGGTTAGGTACACTGACTCCATGATCACCTTATGAGACTGACTGATGCACACTGCACACTGGACTGAGGACTCTATCGACTCTCTGTGCTCTGGCCTCTGCGAGTGCGACAGAAGCAAGCCTCGCTCGGTACACTACACACACTCAGCCATGGATATTATTAGACACCCTATTATCTACTACACACCTACACCGCTTGTAACCAACAGTGGCGCATTTCCTGGCAAATCGGGTCCTCGACGCAGGCGCAGGGTCAACAAACAGTGTAGGTAATACTGAATAAATCTTTAAAAGGGGTATTTTTCGTACCCCTTTTGGATTTATTAAAAAGAGGTACGTTTGAAGTTCTGTATAGAAAGAGAGGTATTGTACCCCCTAAAGGGGTACGTCTGGCAAGCCTAGCCCCAATTATACACTTGCCCCAGCCTACCCTAATTTTCTATTTACCTATATCAGAGATATTCGCAATACATGCTCTAGGAATGTAATAGTTATTAAGGTACCGAGGGCATTATGAGTAAAATAAGAGCCCAAGATTGTTAGTGTACTAACCGAGGGCCTTTGGCCCGAGGTGTGTACAACAATCGCGGGCTCTTAGCTCATAATGCCCGTGGTGCCTTCAAGGTTTTATGTCCTACCAATTTTCTTACCTAATTCATATTCATATTCAATTCATACAATTACTATGATATAGTATTTAAGATTGATCTAGTTAGCTGATCTAAGTTAGATTTGTGACATTAGCTGAGCTGTCATTAATTTTCATTGTGACAGTGGTGCATAATAAAGTTGTATCCATGGAAACAAATACTGTTAATTTTTCATAATAACCCTAGTGTTCTTATGAAGAAAATTCCACACCTCTACTTTACAACCAATAAAATGCCTTTATTTTGACTTGTTACTATGACAACCAGAAAAATTTACGGAAATTTTTTCGTGGCGAGACGATAGTTAAGTGGAAATTTTTTGACAGTTGAGAAGGTAAACACATATGATCTACACATTGCCATCTTATCTATTTTCTTTACAACCACTAAATAATATACTTGTCAATAATACGAGATTTCTAGGAATTAACATTTTTATTTATTATTACCTATAAAGTTTAATTTAACATAAGACACAAATTGCACAATTTGTTTAATTGTGCATTAACAAATTATATTTAAAACGTAGGATTTACATACATAACAAGATTTAAATGTTCATTGAATTCTTCTAATACATGCTCCCTTCTTAATGGTGAATAGGAAGGTGACGAATTAATTAGATGTCTGTGTTTTAAGAAATATATGTAATATTTTGAAACAATTTTGTTCAAATTTCTTCTAGGCATAAACCCATATTTACTTGACATCCGCAGCAGACTTTCTTGGATTTTCTTAAACAAGCCATTCGACTCTAACACTCCCTGTTCACAATCTTTGATTAAATTCGTTAAATATATTAAATTAGGATGGCATATTTGCATGTGGCTCAACTCTTTGCAATATTTACATAAATTATACTTTTCAAAGCATTTCATTTTTATCAAATTTTTTAACGCAAATGCTCACAAGAAACGTTTGACAATTGTCTCCGTTTGCTAACTGCGTCAAAAGCATGGCCGCTTAATTATCACGGCCACCTACTGCAACAAACCACGTTAATCATGTATTTTTTCGATTAGAAGTGTTGTAAATTACTTAAAAAAATACATTTCTATCACCTTTAGTAAACTAAAATTGCCAAAGAGCGATATATTGAACTACTACCCATCTGAGTTTTAACATTTGGTGTAACTAAAGTTAGTATTTTTTTATATATAATGAAATACGGCACCAGCTGATGGACGCGCTATGCTAGTAAACAACACACTATGGGTGGCCGGCCGCAGTGGGCTCGACACTTTACATATTAGAGTACAGTTTAGAAATACGCCCCCCGGAAAAGGGCGCGTTAGTGCGCGATAACAGACGCCGACCTGCAAAGGCAGCGGGGCAGCGTGACTGCAATATTTGACCAGGAAGAGGGGCTCACATAGCCTCACTAAAGCATGCGAATTTGGAATAGTTGCCAGCCCCTGCTACGTCGCCCACGCAGTCGTTGGCTGCGGTTAACACCTGGGAAGCAAAGCACAAAGCCCTCGCAAACATAAACAAAGAGCTCGAACAGATTAGGGCGCGCCAGGCTCAGCACGGCGAGGCGTTGATTCTATTTAGGTATTAATCGGTACAATATAGCGAAGCTCGCACACTCAACGTTACTGAATTAAAAGCTAGCACAAACGTAACACCAAGACATAGGCGCAGAGTTCTTTAGCTATTTAGGCGATGAGACGCGAAACTCGCGCACATGAACTTAACTAGTAGGCTACCAAAGTAGCGTCTCGAAGCATGGTGGCCTCAAACCGGCATTAAAAGCCGCGACAAGCAAGCAAGGGGCATGCATCCGCCCACACAAAGTTGAGCGCAAAAGCACCAACGCTCGCACAAGTGACAGTTACTATGTTTAAATGGTTGCAATTACAAATACCTTAGTCCGCAGACGGTCCATGAGAGTGGCGTGCAGTCAGTTGGTAGAAGGCGGCAGTCTGTGGCAGCTCAATCGCCAAAACACGGCATTAGGGGTAAACGGGCTGGAATCCGCCAAGATGGCGGCGTTAGGACGCTCTCCTGAGAGCACACTTACGGCGGCAAAGAGGCCTACTTCGTCCTGCCTAGAAAGATCCTCGAAAACAGCGAGTTGCAAAGGGAAAGCCCCCTTTCTCAGAAACGCAGAACTGGCCCCAAGAAGCCCTTCACACACCTACGTCTTGGCGTAAAGACGTGCCACTCGCACAATCACACGCGACCTCTTAAAAGATGGCATATTCGACAACATTCGCTGAAACAGCACGAGACGGGAAAAACAGGCTGGCGTCCCCGCAAATAGCGGGAACGCCGCGAAACGGCACACTCTGCGACTTCTTCGATCAACGGCCTGACTTGAACCTTCCAAGCAAGCAGTCTTCCGGCCCCTGCAGTGGCGTGAGCCAAACGGCATTGCAACGTGACTCTCGGCAGCCAATGGCGATGCGCTCCATAAAACAAATTAATTCCGGTAACAAAGACAGCCAATGGCGAGGCGCCTCAACGGCGTGATTTCTAGAAGGTTCGGAATTCTTGCGAGCGATAACACCCGGCTGCCAAAGTACCAGCAAAGGGGTGCTCCAACTGACGAGAAATACTGCGTTTGGGGCCAAATATGTGCAAAATCATTATTATGGAATTAGGCGATGGAGCCAAATAAGTAACTAAAAGGGTTTAGCATACGGGCACGCTGCCCTAAAGCCTAGGTGGCTAATTAAAATACCAAAATGACCTGACACTACATATAAATTTTTTCGAAATTGCGTCGTGTTCATTGTAAAAAATATATTTCTACCACCTTTAGTGACTTAAAATTGCCAAAGGGCGATAGATTGAACTACTACCTATCTGAGTTTTACCATTTGGTGTAACTAAAGTAGGTAATTTTTTTTATATAATGAAATATGGTGGATACACCTACATATGAATTTCTTCGAAATTGCGTCGTGTTACTTGTAAAAAATATATTTCTACCACCTTTAGTGACTTAAAATTGCCAAAGGGCGATAGATTGAACTACTACCCATCTGAGTTTTAGCATTTGGTGTAACTAAAGTTAGTATTTTTTTATATAACGAAATATGGTAGATATACCTACATATGAATTTCATCAAAATTGCGTCGTGTTACTTGTAAAAAATATATTTCTACCACCTTTAGTGACTTAAAATTGCCAAAGGGCGATATATGGAACTACTACCCATCTGAGTTTTACCATTTGGTGTAACTAAAGTTAGTATTTTTTTTATATAACGAAATATGGTGGATATACCTACATATGCATTTTTTCTAAATTACGACGTGTTACTTGTAAAAAATATATTTCTACCACCTCTAGTGACTTAAAATTGCCAAAGGGCGATAGATTGAACTACTACCCATCTGAGTTTTACCATTTGGTGTAACTAAAGTAGGTAATTTTTTTTATATAATGAAATATGGTGGATATACCTACATATGAATTTCTTCGAAATTGCGTCGTGTTACTTGTAAAAAATATATTTCTACCACCTTTAGTGACTTAAAATTGCCAAAGGGCGATAGATTGAACTACTACCCATCTGAGTTTTAGCATTTGGTGTAACTAAAGTTAGTATTTTTTTTATATAACGAAATATGGTAGATATACCTACATATGAATTTCATCAAAATTGCGTCGTGTTACTTGTAAAAAATATATTTCTACCACCTTTAGTGACTTAAAATTGCCAAAGGGCGATATATGGAACTACTACCCATCTGAGTTTTAGCATTTGGTGTAACTAAAGTTAGTAAGTATTTTTTTTATATAACGAAATATGGTAGATATACCTACATATGAATTTCATCAAAATTGCGTCGTGTTACTTGTAAAAAATATATTTCTACCACCTTTAGTGACTTAAAATTGCCAAAGGGCGATATATGGAACTACTACTCATCTGAGTTTTACCATTTGGTGTAACTAAAGTTAGTATTTTTTTTATATAACGAAATATGGTGGATATACCTACATATGAATTTTTTCTAAATTACGACGTGTTACTTGTAAAAAATATAGGGGAAGGTTGCCGGGATTGAACTGGCTCCTCGATTGGACCACAACAGTTAAAGAGTCTAACAAAGATTTTATTTCAGTCAAACACCTATAGATGGATCTGTCGCTGTAACTTCTGACATATTACCAAAGTTTTCGTTTGTGCATTGAGTCATTCGACTTTCCCGCGCGATTTAGTGTACAGGTGTTTTTACTGTAATTTATCCGTAACTTACCTAAGGAGATATCAAAGCAGCAAGTAAGTAATTCTTGAAACTATCCACTTTTTTAATTAGATTTATGCTTTATTTAACTTTTTAAATATTAATTTGCATGGTTATTATACTTTTTGGACACATGACGCAATTTAGGTTAGAAAACGTGCACGTTTCCTTGATTGGACCTCGTGTTGTTTCTTCAATTGGACCGGTCCAATCGAGGAAATACTTATATAAATTAAGTAAAGTTGTCGTTTTTTAGGATGCCAAAAACGAAATATTGCAAATGGACAAGTGAGGAACTAAATTTGGCAATAAATTCTTTTCGAAAGGACGAACTCGGTTTTAATGCTTGCGCTAAAACTTACCACGTGCCCAAAGCCACTTTAAAAAGACATTTGGAGTCAAAAAATAAAATCGCTAAAGAAGCTGTAAAATTTCATGGGGGTGTTACCACATTTTAAAGCGATACAGAAGCCGAAATAAAAACTCATTTATTAAAATTAGACGAAATGATGTTTGACTTGACAACAATGGACGTAAGAAAGCTTGCGTTTGAAATTGCCGAAAAAAATGGTTTACCACATAAATTTAATAAAGAAATGGCGAGTGCTGGAAAAAAGTGGTACTACAACTTTATGAAGAGGAATCCAGACTTGTCTCTAAGGCAACCCCAAAACACGTCTATTGCCAGAGCAAAAGGCTTTAATCGCAAAAATGTACAAGAAGTCTTTAATTTGTTAGAAAAAATATGTGACGAAAACAAACTAGACGGTACACGAATATTTAATGTCGGCGTTTTTTTTGTATTCGCTTAATAATGCCGAATAAAGGTTATAGTAGATTTAATTGATGGTATTTATTGTGCAAATATTGGTGGTCCAATTGAGAAACCGAATGGTCCATTCCTGGCAACCCGTTTCCTCGAATGGACCATGTGCAAAGGTTTAGTAAAAAATATTTTTTTCTTAGCAAACTGCCTTGTATAATATTCTAGCTCATACTTTACAAAGGAAACACATGTAGGAAAACGTTCTTACATACAATTTTGAAGAAAATGTATTCATCTGTCTGTAAATGAGTGAAAACCAAAAAGTGGTCCAATACCGGCAACCTTCCCCTATTTCTACCACCTCTAGTGACTTAAATTTGCCAAAACGCGATAGATTGAACTACTACCCATCTGAGTTTTACCATTTGGTGTAACTAAAGTAGGTAATTTTTTATCTAAGGAAATATGGTGGATACACCTACATTTTGAATTTCATCAAAATTACTTCATGTTGAACTATCGTTCGTGGAAAATATCTAATGGTATCGAATAATAAGCAAAATAATACTGAAACAAATTTAATTATTATAGGTATTATTAACATTAAAAACACAATTATTATAAATAGTTGTGGGCTGGCTTGAATTCGTGGTTTGGATCTGGGTACTTTCTGTTTTATTTTCGGTTTTTTCTTGCTTTGTGCTCTGATTATGATTCAACTTGCTAGTAGTTGGTAAAGTTCTCCTCATGGCTTCAATCATCTCCTGATGATGTTCAACGTCCAATTGTAAGTAAGATTTGATTGATTGGCTATTACTGTGTCCAGTAATTTTAATGAGCTGCTGTTCACCAACTCCTTCTTTGGCCAAATTCGAAACAGCTGTTGCTCTTGCAGAATGGTTGGTGATTTTAACTTTTTTAGTGTCAATTCCTATTTTAGAGGCTGCTGATTTAAACCATGAAGATATAATGTTCTTACCAACTGGACTGTTCTTGTACCATCCTTTCGAATTGGGTTGACTCCAGTATGGATTTGGAGTTAAGAACAATCTGTCGGTCTTGATAAGGTTTCCCCTTTTTTCAATCAACTTCTTAAACAAACGAACGGGACACATCTGTGGATTGTCGAAATTTCGAATCAACCATTTACTATCTGACAATTTCTTGGAACCACCTTGTGTAGTTTTCGAGAATATTGGATTATACTCTATCCGATCTGTTGGGTTTCCCAAATTATCAGTTTCTTCTTTGAAATATTGGATACAGGCAGACCATCCTTCCCCTCCTCTCCATGCTAGCTCATGTGAAACTATATGAAAAAATTTACGCTGCAAGCCATCTGGAGTATCTTCATCCCAGATTTCAATAATTTTTTTATATTCGTCACTGGTTAATGCTGAGGCACTCACTTTTCTTTTTGATGGGTTGCTCTGTAGTTTTTTGCGCTTAGCATCCCGAGCAGCTCTGCCGGTCGCAAATTCCACATCAGAAAACGGATTAAATTTTATTTTGTATTTTTCGTAATAAATTTCTTGTAATTGCTTAGCAGTAGAATTCCACATAACTTTAACAACACGTTCCTTGTAATCTTCAAAATTTTTCTTTTTCATATTAAACGCATAGTCCTCCAGTATATTAGCCAGCTGTACGACACTCATACACTCATGAATATTATGCGACTTTTCGTTGCAAAATTCAACAAACTGTTTCCATACACTTGCTTTTGATTTTCTAGTGTTATCTGGTAGGAGGTTTTGAATTTCTTGTCTAATAACTTGTTGATTTTCTTTGCCAAATCGCGACATTTCAGTATACACTTATTAAACTCAAGCTCAAACATACACTTCAACCTAGTAATTGACATCTACTGTGACAGAACCGTTTAAACAAAAATGACAAATGAGCATATGTCAACAACAGCAATACCTAGGCCGCCTTCGCAACTAGTGAAATTAATTTAAAATGTCAGGTTTGATTTATATTATATTTATTCCAAATTTTGGTGTGAAATTTTCTTACCGAATACCACACGAGCGTAAATTATTCCTGCAATTTTTTTTTCGGTCACGAATATTTTAAGAAAATTATCCCTCGTCTTCGACTCGGGATAATTTTCAAAATATTCGTGGCCTCAAAAAAATTTCCGGAAATAATTTAAGCTCTTGTGATATTATAAGTGAAAATAATTGCCCTGGAGCGTTATTTTGTATCTAAGATACCTTAAAATAGAGTCATTAATTTCAATTAATGTACTGGTAGGACATAGAATCATAATAATAACCATAACCTCAATTTAAAAAATTACCAGTCAGTGTGTGAGGTAATGCAACAGAACCCTTCCAGCAAGTTGATACTTTTTGGGGATTACAACCTACCCAAAGCTATACGGGAAAATTACAATTTAGGTGTTACTGTAATTTGCCCTGAATAAAGCCATGTCTATTGTGTAGCCGAATCGTTCTCGTTTTTAAATTTATTGTAAGTGAATGCTTTGTCCAATAATCGTAATTTTATTTTATATTTATGTAATTATTTCATTTTAAACGCACCTAAGTCCTTATACAACAAATTATAACAGAAATAAAGCAAAATCAAATACTGAGTGGAAACATGAGTATTGCTCGCTCAATGAAACTCAAAAACATTTTTACTCACTATGTCACAAAAGTTATTTGCTTTTTGATCCAGAATATTACAAGAGAGATCATTGCACCGTATACACATGCGACTCAATGGATTATTAGAGGTATATGACGAGGTATAAGTAGGCAAAGTAAAGATATTCGAACTTCTTCAAGATCTAGTTTGAACTCTGAAATTCAATCGTCCCAAAAGACGTGGGCAATCTACTAGTCCATTTACTAATTTAAAGAGAAAAAGCAAATCATGATATTGTCAAAGAGATTCTAAACAGCTGGGAACCAGATGATTACTTGAAACTAGCCAGGAAATTATTACATACCCCAAAAAATATTACATACCTGAAGCACAGAATAATACAGAATGGCCTGTCTGCTTAAAATTCAGCTAGTTTTTTCTTTGCGCATGCGCGAGTTCTGGTGGTGTGCAGCTGTTTTCCATATTTTACACGTGTACTTGTGGCGGTCAATGACCCCTTATAAGAAGGTTATATATGTCTTTTTTGTGCAAGTGCTTTTAAAATATTAATTTAATATGAATGCACAGAGAAGATCTTTTGGTGGCACATGGTGTACTGTGCATTTCCATATTAATTGCATGGACTTTAAACGTACGGATTATTTCTGTTCAGTTTAAAATTTAGGCGCATAATTTTGAATTTGCCGCCTCTGCACACCGCTAGGATCATGGCGGACAATTTCAAGGTTACAAAAATTGAGTATGCTGACATCAAAAGCGCCGACACAGAGAGGCCATTCTGATTTAGGGTATTATTCTGTGCTTTAATGTTGGAATATTTAATGCTTTTGATATCTCACTATAATCATGATTAATAAATGGATCACTCAATCCTAAGCGAACTGCAGCAATTCTAAAGAATTTATGTTTGACTCTCTCCAACTTTATCGATGTGTACTCTAAACTTTGGGGACCAGACAACAGAACCAAACATCAGGATAGGTCACAATCATAAGATATAGAGATCTTAAAGTGATAACCGATTTAAATTCAAGACAGGTCCTTCTAACAAAGCCGAGAAGTTGGCTCTATATGTTCAGAGAAGGACATTTTTGAATCAAACGTAATGCCAAGGTCACAAATCGACGTAACTCGGGTAAGAGAATCCGAGTTAATTTTGTAGTCAAAGATGAAGGGAACATTTACCTATATTAAAGTTTAGATTGTTAAGTGTAAGGTAAACCCGTCGAAGTGTGACCTAGTTTTGCACTAGTTCATATTCATAGTGCATTTGACAAGTTTGTGGTGATTGCTACGACCTGATATTTTTACTGTAGATTTCTCAGGGCCCTGACTTCGCATTGTGAAAGCTTCGTAATGTTATGTCACATAATAAAAAAGTTACACATTTTTTTTTTAATTGTCTATGGGTCACACTTCCCCATGAACTTGGGGCAAGTGTGACAACGGATTATAGCTTTGGCAGGTTTATTGATTTTTGAGGCAAGTATGAAGCACGTAAAAATCGGAAAAAAATGCAACAGTTCATCTCTTGGGTTTTTTTTACTATCACTATTAATAAGCAAGTTACAAACTAGTTAAGGTATAAATATTCAACCCAGCAAAATCCACATTAAAAATAAAATTGTCTCTCCTGTCCTTAGTCGGTTCTGGTAGAACTCTTATGATGTCTTCGTCTAGTATATTGTCTCTGTCTTCTATCTCTGGCCAAAAGAAGCTTTTTTTCTTCTTACATTTCAAGAATAGAACTGTCCATTCGTTTTCATTTCTGCTTTGAATCTGTCCAATAAAATGTTTGGTGCTTTTTTTAGAGTAGTATTCTGCAATAACCCAACTTCCTACAGAAATTTTATCAAAGTTTATTTCCTCGTCTTCGTCTTCTACCTCAGGGTCTAAATCATCTTCCGAATCAATATATACGGGTTCTGACATTTCTTCTTCTGAGCTTGAGCTGCTAACCCTTTCCGGTCGTCTTTTTTTGCCTTTAGTTTCTGTTTTTCCTTTTTCTTCTTTTTCTTTTGCGAGTCTATTTAATACTTCGTTTGAAGTTATCACTTCAGCGCCTGAAGCTACCCTCTTCTTCTCTTTAGCTGCAGAATTATCTTTGTTCTGTTTCATGGTATTCAATAATAGCTCTTCAAAACTTAATTTCGATGTACTGGGCCCTGCCTCAGAAATGTTAGGGACTTGGTTCTCTGCAATAATATTTCTTTCTATTCTGTTATCGTCCTCAGCTACTTGAACTGCAGGAAGGTTTACTGCTTGATTGTTTGCAATAGTATTCTCTTCGCCAATGTGAGGGATTTCGTTTTCTGCTACAACTGTTGCCTGTAGTTGTTGGGTGGCCTTCCATCTTTTCAGACTCTCGGGATGGTATTTGTCCTCAGAAATAACGTTGCGGTTAAAATGATGAATGCCTGCCCTTCGAAACCCGTTTTTAAGTATTTCAGGTTCTATATTTTTCCAAGTCCAGCCAATCAGTTCAGAAAACTTTTTTTGGGAATTTTTGTGCCAAAATTGTGTCTTTGCCACGTTACAAGTTTCTGGTCCCAAGTATCCTTTACAGATTTAAATACGGATAGATCGAGAGGTTGCAATAGGTGGCTGGTATGTGGGGGCCGTTTGAGTATTGTGATCTGATTGGCACGTGCTAGTTCAATTATTGAAAGATTTACATGCGTACTATGTCCGTCGTATATTAACAGCACTGGCCTGTCCAGTCCCAGTGCAGGAATGAATGTTTTTTGAAAGTAATTGAAAAATATTTCAGCCTCCATCCAGCCTTTGGGACTGGCTGCATAGGCAGTTCCAGGAAAAGACTTGTTTTACTCAGGTAACCAAGCATCCCAGACATTTTTTCCTTTGAATATTATAAGAGGTGGAGCTTTTATACCTGATGCAGAAACAATCGAAAGAACGGTTGTGTTTTCTCTTCCTGGCCCCGAAGTAGTTCTGGAACTCGGCTTCCCTTTGGCCCCAACGACTTTGGTCTTTTTCGGATCATGCGAGAGAGATGTTTCATCCAGATTCCATAACAGTTCTGGCTTGTCTATCTTCAATTCAGCTAATGTTCTTTCAAGAATATTAAAATATTCATGAATAACGAACGGGTCAGTCATCTTTTTCCGTGAATATTCCACAGCTTGTGGTTTCTTAATGCTCGGATTATGTCGTTTCTTGAAAGCAGCAAACCACTCATCTCCAGGGATGTTATCTTTAAATGGTGTCTTTAATTTGTTTTTACTAACAAAATCGCAAACAAGAGCAAAAACTTCAACTCGAGACATGCCGAATCCCCACTGTTCCATGGTCATCAGCCCCGCAGCTAATCTTCTCTCATCTTCTAGTGGGATAGTTGTTGGCCTACCTTGAGATTTACTTTTTTGGCCACGGACACTAGTTACGTGGTAACATAATGTAGTTTTAGGTATATTGTACATTTTATGTGCCCTATAGAGGAAAGTGCCCCAATATTGGATACCTTTTCTAAAAACATTATAGTTTGAAAAATAAAAAGCAAAAGAGCTTTTATTTCTGAAATTCACATTTCTAGATATGTTGTGTACATGCTGAAACAATTGTGTATGAAAAGATACTCTATAAAAAAATATATATTCATTTTAATGATTTTTGTAATATTTACGATATTCGAAATTGGTCTCCTAATATTGGATGCATCCAATATTAGGTCCTAACAATTTTAATACACCACTGATATAATGAAAGAAAATAAATCATTGTTTATAAGTGAAACTGTTTATTTGTTTATTTCTGTAATGAATAAATACAAAAATAAAACTAAAACCTAGATAAGTAGATATTAACATTTTAGCCATCTATGCAATAGTCACAAACATATTTTTTTCTTTTTCGTTGTACTTGAACAAGCCTCATGGCACCATCTATAACATGACATACACTTAATCCATATCTCCCCTTTGCGGTCATTCGAGTACAATTCTAAACAAAACATACACTCAGTATCATCATTATCAGTGATAGGCTCTTCTTCATCATCTGTATATATATATTGAACAGTTTCTTCACTATCTGACGAAGAGGCAGAGCTTTCGCATTTCTTCTTTCTTTTGTTCTTTTTATTTTCTGTCTTATCTGGTTTCTTGTTTAATGACTTTTTTCCCACAATTGACCTGCACTTTTTTTCCTCCGCCTTAATGTCTTTCAATCTTGATTTTTCTAATTGTGTCTCTAATTCCTGTTTGTATGGTGACCCACTAATTAACTCTGATTTGCCAGTACGCCGTTTGGTTGTAGCTCTTAATCTAGACGGTCCACTACAGTAGGGGGCGGACTGATATCAGCTGGTGTCACAAACTTTTTTCCAGAAAGTGCAGCAGTCTGAATTCCATTTCCGTCTTCTACATTATTTCTTAAATTTTGGTCACTCTTTTCTTCTGTCTCTCTATTTGCTTGACTTTCTTTATTTTTTTCATTCACATCTATATTTTCTTGAACAACTTCAAGCTTATCATGGATCGCAAAGTCGCAGTCCTGAAATATGTCAGAATTTAAAGGTAAAATGCCACATTTTTTGAAGCCATTTATGGACACTTCCATGGTAGCTGCTCGAATGTATGCTTTTCCCACTAGTTCAGCTATATGATAGGAAGAAATAACTACATGGATGGTTTCTCAACCACAGTTCGATCTCTTTCGCGTAATAGTGTTTAAATGGTGCCATAAAGGCCACATCCAACGGTTGTATTTTGTGTGTAGAGTGTGGCGGCAAGCAACCAATTGCGATATGATTCTCACGAGCTTTGTGTACGACATCAATATTTTTCGTATGTGAGTAGTGGCCATCTAAAATCAGGACTACAGGGTCGTTCGCTGAAGGACGTGTGTGAGCAATGAAATGATCTAGCCATTGTGTAAATAGGTGCGTTTGGATCCATCCTGACGGGTGACAAGTTCCAAGACTTCCTGGTGGAGCACCATCCATCAATTCGGCTTTAAAATTTTTCCTAGGAAAAATGAACATGGGAGGCACATAAGTGCCACCAGCATTCATACAACAGACGAGAGTAATTAAAGAGCCCCTCTCTGCTGACGTAAGTGCTCCAATTTGTTTTTTTCCCTTGAGGCTAAGTACTTTTGTGTTTTTATGTTGAACAGACGTCACCCCAGTTTCATTCACATTATACACCCATGCTGGATTAAAATGCTCATTAGCTAGCTGTGGTTCTAATATTTCAAAAAATCTTTGAACATTCTCTTTAGTAAACCCTTTAACCCTGGCAGCGGAGACTCCCTGTGGCTTTCTAAAAGTAAGCTGTAGGGGAGAGGTGGCATGAAAGGGACATTTTACCTTAAGTATTTTTTATTAATACGTAGAAAAACTTTTTGTTATGGAAATAAACATAATTGTGTTGCGCAAGGTTTGTTTTAAAACTTTATTGTAGAAAAAATGAAAATTATAACATTTTCCAATAAATACAAACAAAACTTTAAATATCTGCTAATGTCCCTTTCAAGCCACTACAGAGGGTTGAAAGGGACATAAACAGGACTGAAAGGGACATGTGCAGTATGTTTAAAGTAAAGCAGATAGATCCACTTTAAATGATAAAAATGCGTTAACTCTTGCAGATCCTTTATTCTTGACGGGTGGGGGTAGTTTCCTCACAATATCTTGTCTCTCGATATCGGCCACATCTTCACTATCATAAACAAATTGATAGCCTCCATAGCTTTTTTTCAAAAACTTTACCGTTATATTGTTATCTGGGTGTACTTGCATTATTTCTCCAACGAAATATTTAACTAATTTCTTCTTAATGAACTTAACAACAATAAAATCTCCCGTATTCAAACTTTCGCTTTTAATGTCCGGTATTTCTTCTTCGGCTTCTATATTCTCTTCTAACTCGAATGATTCATCACTTTCAGCATAATCAATGTCTTCTTCGTCACCACTTTCGCTACTGCTCGATTGCAACAATGTTTTCTTAACCATCTGGACTTTCTTCTGAAATATGTTTCTGGTGGCCTGATTTTGTTTCGCCTTTTTCACGGCACAGTTTTGTTCAATTTCATCTTTTTCTGGTGTTTCAGTGATAACACGACTGGATCCTCTTTTTCTCTCTCTTTTGGCAGACTGTCTCGGAGAAGCTTTTGGAAATGGTCGTATGTTGGCAGGACTTACTACGGCTGCAGGTCCCACAGGAGTTACGATTTCAGGTCCCATAGGTGTTTCGGTGGAACAAGATGGCAGCGATTCATTGGGAACATTTGGATCTGGATGATCTGTTACAGAGGCAGCTAGAAAGTCTTGTTCTTCAAATGCGTTCCTATTGAACGGTTGGATACCAGCTTTAGCAAATCCAGAACATATATTTTTTGGTGTGAATGCGCTATTGAATGCAGAAGTCGCAAATTTAGGTAAATGGTAAATAGATATTGTCTTGCCCGGGTTTGTTACCATCCAGTCATTTTGAGCAGCTTTAAAATAATTTTTGAAAGGTCCGAACACTGCAACGTCTAACGGTTGCAGTTTGTGACTGCAGTGTGGCGGAAATGTTAGAATAACTACACCTTTTTCACGAGCGTAAACGATGACATCGATATTTACGTGGCTCTCATGATTATCAAGCAGCAGCAACACTGGGTTTTCTTTAGACGCGTTTACTTTGTCAACAAAATGTTTAAATGCTAGGTGAAAATTAGCACTTGTCATCCAACCACTTTTATTGCATAAACCTAAACTTCCAGCAGGAGAACCTTCTAGCATAAAATCCTTAAATCGAATCCTCGGAAATATAAAAACTGGAGGAACGTGATTACCGGTAGCTGAAACGAATGCAAGCATTGTTACTAACTGCCCTCTTTCAGCTGATGTTACTTGGCCCACTTGCTTTGAACCTCGTTCAGCGATAACGCAGGGTAAATCTGACACTGTGGTTAGGCCAGTTTCATCTGCATTAAAAATTCTATCTGCCGTGAACAAGTATTTGGTAAGCACTTGTTCTAATTTTCCAAAAAATATCCCTAAAGTTGTCGGATTAAACGCTTTTGCTCGTGACAAACTTGTTTTTTCAGGATGCCGTAAAGATAAATCAGTATGTCGCTTCATAAATTGCTTCATCCAATCAACCCCCGCTTTTTTATTTTCTGTACAATTGCTTGGTACGTTTTTTTCCAATTTAATAGCATACTGAAATGCTAGTTCTCTTGTTTGGACATAAGTAAGACCATAAGCCATTTTGGATAAAATTTTTAAATAACTACTTAAACTTTCTTCTTCTTCTGCCGTAAATATTCTTTTGTTTCCTATGTTAGGCTCATAAATAAATGGATTATCTGCTGGAGCAACTTTAGCTTTTGCAACCAGTCGAGCTAGCATAGATTTAGCAACATGAAATTCTCGAGCCGCTGATCTAATTGAGAGTTTAGCTTCCAGAACATTGGTCAACGCTTCTTGAATAACTTCTTTAGATTTTCTAACTCTTTTTTTTGGTTTTGAGTTCATTATAAATGTTAGAATTTCTTTTCTCTACAAAGAAAAGTTTTAAATTAAAGACCAATACTAATATAGCTATGCAGTATTGAAAGGGACATGTCCCTTTCAACACTGTTTGTTTTGTCCCTTTCAACACACATACAGAAATTGAAACATAACTCAAAATATTGCAATCCTAACCTCGTTTTTAGTAAAACTGCAAGCTGCTGCTAAAGCCTAATGGTACCAGCTTCCAATCTACACTCACTCAAAAACTTATAAATTCAACCTTAACTTGCACTGTTTAAAACACTGTGGTCGCGTATTTAATAATTTAATACAGAAAATTGGACAAGGTTACACCATAAACAAACGAGAGCAGCTAGGACCATGAGGTTTTATGTACAGTATGGTACCTCTTGCGCCATCATACGGTGTAGAGCAGCAGCTTGTAACCTACACCGTGTTTGAGATATGGCAATTGTCCCTTTCAATACTTGTCCCTTTCATGCCACCTTTCCCCTACATTTCTTCTCATAAATTTATGCAGCCATTTTTTCCCAGCAGCTCCTTTTTCTTTTGGAAAAGGGTTAGGTATATTATTCTTTATAGAAAGTTGAAAGGCAAGACGACGGATGTCTGCAGCTGTTAGTCCGTAATATCGTTTTTCCATATCTAAACAATAACCTACCAACTCCTCTTCTAATTCAGGTGGAAAAACCGGTGTTCTACCAAGTTTTGTTTTAATTAATTCTTCAATGTCTCCATCTTTTTTGCAGTACTCCAAAGTCGTACGAGGAACAGCAAATAACTTGGAAGCTTTTAAATATCCCAGTTAATTACTTTTTACAGCCCCCACTGCATTCTTCATAGCTTCTGGATTCCAGTTTTTTCGTTTTTGTTTGGGAATTGTCTCTGATGAAGACATGCTGTTAAAGAAATACATGTTGATTTCTAATTTGATTATGGAGCCGAATATCGGATATCCCATAATAGGAACTATGAGATTGCTAATATTAGGAACTCAATGTCAATAAGGTTACAATATTGTTTTGGAAATCTGTTAAAACCTTTAGCTGCTATAAAGCATGTAACCATTATCTAGTACACTGGTAAGCTTATGTTTTTAATTTAGACAAAATTACTCAACTGCAGATATATAAAAAACACGTTTGAACACAGGTCTAAAAATACTTGACTACCGCCAGATAACATTGTTTGACATAACCTATTTGTCCATTAAATTAATGTAACCAAATTTTTGGGGTTTGTTGCTCTACTACATATACATCTAAAAAAAATAGATGGCGCCGTAAACAACAACCAAATAGAGATCCTGTATATAGTTTACTAAGAGTTGGGCAAACAGCCCGATTTGACATATATTTTTGATCCAAATTAGATATTTGACATATGTCAAACAAAGAGGTTATGGGAACCAACCTTGCTAGCTTGCCTTGGATGCCAGAGTTTTCAGAGTGTTGATCATTCTTAGGATCTCTAGAACCGACTATTAGGAATATACGGTCTATTTAGTTGAGATTTAGATTTGCATGTGTGAAACTATCGATCGTAACACGTTACAAAATATGTAAAAACGGAACTTTTATCACACATGCCTTGTAAAAAGTGATCCAAACCAATCAAAATGTATCCCGTTGTTTGCCCAACTCTTAGTAACCTATATACAGGGACTCTACAACCAAATACAGTGACTATATAATCACAGTGTGGCCATACGGTGGTCATGTTTTCTATTGGCTGAAGGCAAAAGGATTCCAAGTTATTGTCATTTTTAACAGTGTACAGAATGTTTAGTTACAAAAAGTTACTAATGTCAAAATAACACATTGGCATTTTATAACTTGTCAAAAGTTTGAGTGGACGTATCACGTGATGAAATCCGCTATTAGTAGTACCCCCCGAAGCCCGCGCCGAGGTGGTATACGAGTACCATGACCACGCCCTAGCAGGTCACCCCGGGATAGCCGAGACTACAAGAGCCATCACACAGCACTTCTTTTGGCCGGACATGCGCACCTACATCCGGGACTACGTCCGGCTCTGCGTCCTGTGCCTGAGATGTAAGAAGGGTGGCAACCAGGCCAAGGCGGCGCAACGACCCCACCAGCCCCGGCACGCCTGGGACACATTGGCCCTCGACCTCATGGGTCCCTACCCCCGCTCTACCCGAGGCAAGCGGTTCATTTTAGTGGTCACCGACCTGTTCACACGGTGGACCGAAGCATTCGCCCTCTCCCGCAGCACCGCCCCGGTCCTAATAAAAACCCTCGAAGACGAAGTATTTTCCCGGTATGGATACCCACGCGCTCTGCTAACAGACAATGGCCGCCAGTTCATCAGCACCCCCTGGCAGCAGGCCTGTCAACGGTGGGCGACACGGCAGTGGACCACGGCAGTCTATCACCCACAAGCCAACCCCACCGAGAGAAGAAATCAGGAAATCAAACGCGGACTCCGCTTGCACCTACAAGGGGAATCCCACCAAATGTGGGACAAGTATCTGCCCTCCATATTGTTCGCCCTACGCACCAGGAAAAATCAAGGGATGGGATGCACCCCGGCCCACGCCATGTTTGGGAAAGAAATTCTACGACCCGGAGAATGGCAACTACAGATTCCGGAGGGAGGAAGCCACGACCCCGCACTACCGCAAGCTGACCAACGAGCACCCCGAGACGAAGCCATACGAGCCCACGCAGCTCCTAGGCCCCCAGCAGAGCCTGCGCCCGAGAAACCCACCTTCCACCCCGGACAACAAGTCCTCACGAAGGAATACCCCTTGTCCAACGCCGCCGAAAACCGCCACGCCGGGTTCCAACCCAAATGGGGCGGACCATACCACGTAACCAGGCAGCTTGGACCCAACACATATTTAATACAAAAAGACCAAGGCCCCATTAAACTACACGCCGATCAACTCCGCCCCTTTCGCGGCCGCGCCATTGATCCTGTGCGGGTCGAGGACGCCGAAAGGGGGGGGGGGGAATTGATATGATTCAGGAGGCACGCAAGGGCCTCCATTATCAAAATTTAATTCGATTACGCCCTCGCCACGCAACAAGTATCAAAACGCGGCATTCATTACCAGATCGCCAAAATTCAAAGACGCAGTTTAAACATCTGCATAGCGGCAGCCGTCCCAAAAATTTACAAGGAGCTGCCGCATTACGGCCCAGAGCATAACCTTCATAAACCCATCAAAACAAGATGACAGCGCGACAAAGGAAGTGTTCCGGGCAGTAAACCGCTCCAAAACACAGGGAAGCTGGCGCATTAATTAAAAAGGGCCAACATTACGCGAATTGAGGTGTTGGTCTGTTTCTTTTCCTTTTTACTAATGTTATAAGGTCAGGGTGAACATAAACAATGCACGTATGAAATAATCCGCAGCCGCCCGCGGTAGAAAGCATAATTTGTTTTCCAAGTAGGCAAAGGGCCGAAATAACAGCACCATAAAACTATAAAGTTTGCGAAGATTGCAGCGACGAGAGGAACAGACAGTTTTAGGATTAAGCAGTTTAGAAAATAAAACTCAAAGAGCATCAATAAACACCGGCACCGGATAATCTGAAATAAAATCCAGGCATTAAAAACTCGCGTTCAAATCGAGGAACAATGAAAACCCACGCCGCGAGGGCTGATTGAATTAAAGAAAACACCGACCACCGGAGCATGCGAAAAAAATCGCCTAAACAGTGGAAGCACGGGGCAGCAAGGCCGCGTACCAGGAAGTCCGCGAATCACAAACCGCGCGGCTTCTATTGTAAAAATAATTTAAGTATTCCTAACTTTGTTAATATGCGGGCGAAACACGTCGAATAAGAACGCAAAATTCAAGTCTTTAGAAAGCGCAAACAATGCAGAGATTTTTGTTTCTTTCCTCTCGCTACGAAAGTGATAAGCCCGCAAACGCCGCGGCATCTAAAAAGATCGGCGTCACAACCGCGCGGCTTCTATTATAAATAATTTAAGTATTCCTAACTTTGTTAATATGCGGGCGAAACATGTCGAATAAGAACTCAAAATTCAAGTTTTAAGAAGACAGAAGCAATGCCCATGTCAGCGATAAGATAGCGCTTCGCGCCGCGGAGATCAAAGCCGCGAATCCAATTCCTATCAAATTTGCAAACGTCCCCACTGCCGTTCAGCCAATCGGGAGCGAGGAATCGGCAAACAAAGCCGGCAAGACCTTTATAAACCCCGGGCTTCTTGAGAAGGGCACGGAGTTCCAGATAGCAGTTCAGCCAGCATCCAGCAGCTACCTCGGTCCAGCCAGCCTGATTACTCCAGCTTCAACGACACTTAAGTCTCCAGCGGTGCTCGCCGAGCTCCTGGGACTTAGAAAATTCCTTCAGCCGCACTTAGTCTCCAGCGGTGCTCGCCGAGCTCCTGGGACTTAGAAAAAGTCGCGGACTCGAATTTAGTCGCCAGTGGTGCTCGCCGAGCTCCTGGCACTTAGCCGAATTTGCCCAAGCGAAGCCGGATCCAGCCGCCCGACACGCCGGCCGCCCCCCCAAACCACTGCCGTCATCGCCTGCAGAGTCACCGCCTCCATGGAGTAAGGACGTTCCTTCCTCCCCGTTCCACAGGACGCCGCCGCCAGCCGGCCTCACCGAGGACGCCACCCCCCCTCCCCACGCACTAATCAGTCTCATATATTTTTACAGACTCCAGGAGACCTTCCAACGCCTGTTCGGCCCCTCACCTACCTCCAACCCCGAGTCGCCCTTGACCCTCAAGGCACGCCGTTGTCTATAGTTGCGGCCGCACTCAGGATCGCCCGCCGCCGCCGCCCACCGCGCGGACATCGCATCCCCGCAGTATTGCCCACGGACCCCGGAGCTCCGAAACACGCCCACGGGACAGGAAGCCCTGTACGACCAGACTCCGCCCGGACCGCGCCGCCCGCACCGCCGCCAGCGACAGGTCCTCCGCCGCCCCCGAAAGTTGGAAGTGGAGTTGGAGCTGCACCTAAGCGCCGAGGAGACACGGGAACTGCAGTCCTTGTGGGACGCATATTGCGCCCCCGCCGAGTCGAGTCGCCGCCCCCAGCTCCCCACAGTAGCCCTGCCGGCCCGAAGCAAGGTCCAGGGTACACCCCACTACCACAGGAGGGATCCGCGGCAGACCAAGGAGCTACGCGACCGCCCCCGGCCGCCCCTCCGCTCCTCTCCAGCGCGCATACCGTCCAGCCACCGCCGACACCGCCGCCGCCCGTCACCATCGCCCAGGCGCCCCAATCCGCAGCCATCCGGCCCGACGAGCCGGCGAGGCCGCACACCTAGCCCTCCGAGCCGCCTCCAGCGCCAGAACCTCCGCCGTCCCCGGCACGCACGCCCCTCCCCACGAGAGGAAGAGCCCCGGGACGAAACACGGCGACCCCACCCCACCAGAAGCTTCGAGGCGTCATCAAATACATAGCCTATTATTTTTCTCTTTTGTATATATGTTCAAACAATTAAAAACCTGTGTAAATATCATTCTTTTTGTTTTCTCTCTCTTTCTCTCTCGCGCTTGCACTTAGGTCTGCTCCGCCTACCAGGGAGAACACCATTGGCCGACTGAGTTGCCAGGGCCAAATCAACAAGAGTCGCCATTAGTAGTAGTTAGCCCTCGCCCGCCCTCCAACTAGGCCGCGGGACCGAGTCGTGTTATGGTCAGAAGTTTATTAAGAAAATAACTTTATTTTGGTCTCCTCTAGCTACCCTATCAGTCTCCCCGTACGTTATGAAACGCCCTGTATATGTTGCTAAGAGATTATTATTTAAAAAACAAACATGTAATGTTAAATTACAACAAATAAACCAATAAGTAAATAACCAGTCTTTGCGATTGACATTACTTTGCTTTTGTTTGTATTTATTTCTATTCCCGTTCTATAGTTCTACTCCATTTGTTGACTGCTTGCTGTAACTGTAAATAATACGTCATTCAGAACCATAAGCAAGGCAGATTGTACTGATTGACCCAAGTGAGGCTCGCGACTGCTTGTTGATGTTATTAACACCTTTGAGACTCCCAGTCGACCGGTTAAATTTATGGGGCCGTTCCTATTAAAGATAACGCTCTGCTGAGTATGAGATTTGCCGAAGCTGTGTTGGTATTAATTTATAACGGCCTAAATTTTTGCTTCGAAACGCTGTTGATTATGCCTAATAAGGGATAAACAGAAAGCGAAATAAGATTTTCCAATATCGTAACAGATTTATATTTAATTTTTAATAACGGAGCAGTCTATGCCCATCCGTCGTCATATGATATGAACGTGGGACAAGAAGTGGATTTCGATGTTTAAGCGGAAGGCTGAACGTAGATAAATTATGGATTCTAAAATATACCGGTATGATGTGCAAGCGAAAAGGGAAGGGTGGCTACTAGAGAATTTTAGGAACTAAAAATAGATTCAATAGATACTTTGTATTCGCATATTTATAATTTCTTTATGATTAGTACTGATATAGCTATTCTCAATGGTTTAACTCCTTCGAAATCAAATAAAAATCATTTATACAATTATTATAATTAACGATTAACTGAGTTCCTCTGCTATCTTCAAGTTACGGTGCCGATGCAGATGACGGTGAACCGCCAACCGGCAAACCTCCAACCGGCGAAATCGAAACGAATCGAGAGCCAAAATTTATTCGAATGATTATTCAAATAATCATTCGGTTATTAATATCATTCGAATGCAAATAATTCGGTTATGAAAATTGTCCGGTTATGCCCATCACTACTATAAAGCGAAAAAGAAAAAGGTGGATGATATTGGTGTCTTTAAATTTGTGTAGTTTAAAAACGGCAAATTGTTTGTGCGGAAAGATAGCGCAACCCCAGTGCAACGCGTTACAGGTATGGCTGACCTGGGCTTGTAAGAAGTACTCTTGAAACTACAGGTGTAGATATTTGCATTGAATTTCGCATTTTAAAATGGACAGCCTAATTCATAATTTTAAAGCACTCGAATTTGAAACTTTACCTTTTTCTGATGTGGACACATACCATAATAAAACTTGTACCTTAGATAAGAGATTTAGTATATTTCATAACAATATCCGCAGTACGTATAACTAAAAACTTTGACCAATTGCAAGTATTTATGAGTAGCTTTTGTTTTGATTTAATTGCACTTACTGAATGTTGGAAAATATCTAACTATCTCGATTTTCAACTTCTAGGATATGATATGTTATATAATCATGGTAACTTAAACCAAAATGATGGTGTGATTGTTTTTATTAAGAATAGTTTCAACAATAATTATGAAGTTGTTAATATTGGCCAAATTAAGTGTCTTCGAATGTGTATCTCGTGTAATTCTAAGAATATGTATGTAACAGTTATTTATCGGCCTCCATCTAAGTACTAACATTGATGAATTCAACAATAATCTGGAAATTTATCTTAGAGACTACTGTAACAATCATAATGAAATAATTATCGGTGATATTAACATCAATATTCTGCAACACACTTTAGAAACTACTACATACTTAAACAATTTATACCAGTATGGTGTCTTATCTTGCATAAACGGATATAATTACCAGATTTCACAATGAGTCAAAAACATGCATAGACCACATTTTTATTAAAAGTAATTTAGAAAAACAAAATGTATTTCCGATAATATTAGAAACAACAATAACAGATCATTTTTCTGTAATTTTGAAGCTCAAAATCTTTTTTAAAATTCGTGAACAAATGAAACTGAAGAAAATAGTAACAACGTCTATTAATTTCGAAAGATTAAAAGATAATTTATTAAATGAAGGCTGGTGTGATCTGTTTGTGCCAGATGATGACCTAAATATAATAACTAATAAATTTGTAGACATGTTATGTGATCCTCTAAGGAAAAGCACAATAAAAGTCGAGAAAGTTGTAAGGAATACACACAGAAAACCATGGATAACTAATGGACTCGTAAAATCTATGAAAGTACGCGATAAACTCTTTCAAAAATACAAACGTTTTAATGATCATGAAGCACTCGTAGGGTATAAATTGTATCGAAACCGAATAAATAATTTAATTACTAAGGTAAAATAGAGGTACTACAGGGAAAAAATTAATTTAAATCCAAATGATGCTAGACGTATATGGAATATAGTAAACAATTCACTTGACAGAGGTAAACAATCCCAAGTAATATCAAATATTAAGGTTCAGCACTCTGTTATCAATCATCCTCAAGCGATTGCAAATGAATTTAATACTTTTTTTACGTCAGTCGCAGATGAAATGATTAAAAAATTCAGCATAATGGTAACTTATCACACACAATTCGGAAGACCATAAATTCAAAGAGCATGTTCTTAGCTCCAACGAAGCGCACATGAAATTACATTACACACAAAATCATTAAAACGTAGGAAAGCTCCCGGAAATGATGGGATAACTGCTGAAACTTTACACGAAATATCTGAGTTAATTGCAAGTAGTGATGGGCATAATCGGATGATTTCAATAATCGGAATGTTCCATTTCGGAATGTTTATAAAATCGGAATATCATCCGATTATTTTACATTCCGTAAATGCAAGCGAGGGAAAACGAACGAAACAATAACAAGCGGAAGGAAGATGAAGTGCGTGCAAATTTGCGATGCGAGCACTCACCGTCGCGCCGTAAACCTTTATCTGCGTTGGCATCTCTTGTTTGGGTTTGTAGGACGGCCAGTAAAACAATTTATGAGTTTGAGTCGCACAGTGGGATATAAGATATAAGAGGAAATAAAATATTTTTTCAAATTATTGCAGTGGTTACCTTAATAGACTTTCGGAAAATGGTAGTGATATTTTAAAGTTTAATGGCACATAAAGTACATAATAGATAGTATAAAACAATACATGAATTTGAAGTCTGTAAGGTGTACTATCTAATAATTAATCTACGAAATACCACTGCTATTAGTGCCTTTCACGTATCATACACGTGCGCACACGGCGCGACCCGTCGGCATTCGCCAACCAGCATATAGCAGTCAAGTGAGTCAACACAACATTCCGTATTCCGTTCAGTTCAAATTGGCATTTCGTTTTCTCATTTTGTATACCGAATAGTAAAATAATCGAATTCCGAAAGTTCCGAATTTTGTGCACCGAACAGTAAAATAATCGAATTACGAAACGTTCCGAAATAATCGGAACCTTCCGATTTTTGAACATTCGGAAACTTTCCGATTATTCATTGCGGATAGGCCCATAACTAATTGCAAGTCCTTTGTCAGATCTCATAAATAGAATATTTCAATCTGGAATTTGTCCAGATTCGTTTAAGACTGTTATAGTGAGACTAATTCATAAATCTGGTGACACAAAGCTACTCACTAACTACCGGCCCATTTCTCTGATATCGAATCTTGCAACGGTTTTTGAAAAATGTCTTAACAAAAGGTTGCTGGAATTTATTAACATACACAATCTTCTTAGTCCACACCAATTCGGTTTCAGAACTAAATTAAGCGCACAGGTTGCAATAGCAAAACTTACAGAGGTTATATATAAAAACATTGACAATAGCGTGCCCACTATAGCAGTCTTTCTTGATCTGGCAAAAGCATTCGATACCGTTAACCATAATATTTTATTAGAAAAGTTGTATGATTTTGGTATACGAGGTATGGCGCACAAATTAATAACAAGTTATCTTACGAATAGGATACAATATGTTAAGGTAGCAAACAATTTAAGTGATCCTTTGGAAATCAAACATGGAGTACCTCAAGGTACTATACTTGGTCCCTTATTTTTCATTCTTTATATTAATGAACTATTGTCACTAAAGTTAAAAGGAACGCTATTGTCATATGCGGATGATACAGTGGCAGTATATACGGGAAATGACTGGTTAACGTTAAATGATATAGTCAGCGAAGATTTAAATAACATAAAAACGTGGCTTGACAAAAATTTACTTACGATTAACATTACTAAAACAAAATTTGTGCCTTTTACCTCATATCAAAATAATTTACCTAACTATAATTGTATTGTGTTACACAAAAAGGAATGTAACCAAAACGATTGTAAATGTTTTACCCGTGTAGAAAAAGTACAGAGCGCAAAATATTTGGAAATTATTTTAGATAGTCATTTGAAATGGGATATGCATGTGAATCGTTTATTAGTGACGAAACTTGGAAGCGTTTGTTATGTTTTTAGACACCTAAGACAATTTCTTCCGATACATAATCTAAAACACGTATACCTTTCATTACTTGAATCTCATTTAAATTATGGCATTATTGGTTGGGGAGGAGTAGCCAAAACCACGGTTAGGTGTCTTGAGATTCTTCAAAAGTTGATTATAAAAATAATTTTTAAAAAATGTAGTAGATACAGTACTGATCAATTATTTACGGAAACTAAATTATTAGATATAAGACAACTTTATTGCAAATCTATTCTGAGTAAGATCCATAAAAACACAAGAAGCTTCTTCCATTTTGCAGTTAACCTCTATAATATAATTCCAGATATCTTAAAAAATGCACTTCATAGGAAATCATATCGTCCTTATATGTCTAGCGTAAAGTGTTGGATTTCGCAATACTCTAGGGTAGAATTACACAACTTCTTTAATTGATTTTTAATTGATTTTTTATATTGACTTTTTAATGATTTCTAATTACATCTTCCAGAAATCTGTGTGCATTGGTTCTTCTTTCTTTGTTGCACTATTGATAATCATTTTGTATTGTATTTACTGTTTTCTTTCTGGTTACTAGTTTTATTTATTGATGTAGTTTAAAAACTTTGTTACAGGGGAGTTTAAAAAATAATAAGCAGAAGCTCGAAACACTCTTGCTGTATAATATATATATGTACTCCTCAAGCAAGCGTCTTCATAGCTTAAGCGGAGAGTCATTTATTTATTTATTTCTAATTCTAAGTATAATTCAATTTATTTAATTTCCTATATGTATATAAATTGAGATTGGTTTAAATAAAATTATTATTATTTTATTTTGACTATATGCAATAATATTCGGCTGCTCCGGTGAACATAAATACTCTGTCTCAGGGTTAGGTCGCTAAATTAAAAATACTGGGTAGAGCCAACTAATCTTTAGTAGCTCCAGTTTAACTCGGATTTTATTTGTGAACGCACCAAAACTAAATCTGAAGTAGCTAACCTCAAAAATTGACATAAAACACAAAACGGTGTACACTCGTATAAATCGCAGTAATTGATTTAAATCAATGCAAAAATCAGCAAACACCTCAGGTAAGCAACAATTATTCTCGCATAGCAACAGTACTACTGGCTTTTCTTCTAGCGTGACGTACAAGTGACGCCAAAATCAATTGTCTTAGCTTGCAAACGAATGGAAATTTTACTTTAAATTCCTACAATTTCTACTGACGCCTCGCCGATTTCTGGAATCTGAGATGCACTGAATAATCGGGAACTGCGGAAATACGTAGTGGAAACTCCAATCTTGCAGGCCCTAGCAAAATAAAAGGGCTCTGGGCGATGAAAATTGCGCAAAATACATGGTTTGCAGATCCTTCCGATGCTGGTTGTACCTCTCAGGGGACGCCAACGCGTTTTCTATGCTGCTAAAGGCCTGGTGACTCGAATCTCTGCCTGAAGTTCTGCGTAGAGGGCTCCTCTAGATGTTGGAAGGCACCAAACTTGGCTCCAACTAGCTGCTGTTGTGGTATCGACTCCCAAAACGTAGCCCGTACCTGGACTGTATCTGCCTGGATTTTGTCGACGACGAATAAACACAAATTACACCACTTGGAGACTGGAAAACTTGTGGTTAAATAAAACCAACACTTGCACTTAATGAGAGTCTTCTTATTAACAAAAATTATTTAGAACAATGTTAACAGGTTGGACAACTTCAAATCTCTCTCTGTGGTTGTTAAACAAAAGAAGGTCTGGTATCTTAGCAACATATGACCACAACTGTTTAAAGTAAATAAGGTTTGATACTTAAAATTAACTTATTACATAAGTTAATTTGAAGGTTTTGATAACATCTTTAATTCTTACAGGCTAAATAAATGTTTTTCTTAAGTTATAATGCACTACACTTAATACTCTACTTCGTTCTTCGTTCTATTTCTTTGCTATTCGTAGGTTGCTCTTTTGCAACATTTCTTGTCGGTTGCTTTTTGCAACGTTTCTAATCCTCGCACTGCATTGTTATACCCTTCAGTTACTTTGCCATTCTGGTCCTAGCTTTCTGACCACTATAATGCTCATAACTTTGTACTTGTGCAAAACATTTCGTACAATAACAAACATAATACTGCAAACGTTAACGTTACCATCGTGAGATACAATCCAACTGCATTCGCACTTCCAAAACCTCGTCAAATCTGAGTCCAAGAACGTAACCCTTTTGAACTAGCTGTTCATGTTACCTTTGCCTCAGTTTGTGAAACTCAGCTGTCCCCATCAGTGCACTTATCTCAATAAAAGTAAGCTAAGCTTGCACTAATTAAAATAATTAATTCTGTCTCGGTTTGACTTTCAATGCATTCTAGTTCAATCGGCAAGCAGAATTGTAGAGAGCACAAAAACATTGCAATATAAAAAATAAAGACAGAATCACGTTAGAAAAAGAAGAAAGCATCATAAAAAGATGGAAACATATTTTTTTGAAAATGTTAGTGATAGAAGAAATATATACGTAAATGTAAAAGATGAAAACGAAACACATAACATAAAAAATAATAAAAAAAATTGAGAAACATCAAGAAATAAAGGTGGAAGAAGTAATAGAGGCTGTGAAAATGTTAAAAAGAGGTTATACTGCCCTTCGGCTAAAGGCGTACACAACGCGGATAAGCTTAAACCCTCTCGGCGATTGTTGCGGGCAAGTATCAGGCAAAGATTCTTAAGGTTAATGAATAAAATAAAATTAAGCAAAATACAAAAGGACGCCAGTTGCTAACCACGGCAACAACAAAAACAGTCGATCTCGCAGTCTAAATAAAACTCACTGACCGTGTCCAGATTTTAGCTTAAACTAACCTATACTCTAAAAACAAGCAGCTATCGAGTGGATCAAATAAAACACAATATACCAGTAGTAGGGGATGGAAATGGGGCTTTAATAATTGTACTGTTTAAATACAGTATCCATGCAAAACGACATGAAAGCAAATTATTGACATTTTGGCTCAAAATCGAATTGCGCATTTAATAGTATCAAGGTTTATAATCATAATACAGTTATGCGCAGACAGCAAAAATCCATCCTATCTGAGTACAGCATGTGACGTTCTAGTAAAAAAACTAATTTCTAACCTGAGAAATATAACGCAAGTCTGTCGATAGGCATTAAAAAACTTAAAAATATAAAACACAATATTTAAATACGTTTCGCTGGCTGCTTTAGGCGCCAAAAAGAAAACTTTCCTTGGTACTGTCTTATCCACAACTCTTAATTACATATAAAAATTATGAAATAGAGCTAATGCCCCAAAGCAGCTACACCATTTGGTTCTCGGGGGTTATATCACCATCGGATCACAAGAATGTAACGAGGGCCAGGACAAAGCTTGCGGGCCCCAGAATTTCCAGCTATCACGAATGGGAGCGGTGCAGTGGGAAAAAAATTGCATGTGGGCGCTAAACGAATGCTTCGACGCGGCTTAGCGGTTCATAGCTTTTCTCAACGTGTCCTAGCCGGCCTATAACGTGAATCGCCTAATTAGTAACGTTAAATTAAGTACAATGGATTAAAGCTTATCTGATGATGAGGGCGACCCACGAGCACATGCGATCTACATCGTGTAGAAAATAACACGACTCCGGCTTCAGAAAAGTTGTGAATGTCTTAACACTCGATGACTTTGGAATAAGGTATGGGGTTTCAAATCCCTTCAGGGCCCCACGAAACGGAACTGTCGACTTGGCTCGCCGAGAAGCGAAGAGAAAGTACTGGCCGCTCCGAAATTTTGACCTTGCGTCGCTTTTGAAAACTACAGAGTGAAATTAGTTCGACTCCCCAAAATTTCATTGAGCTAGTAATAAATAATAAAGAAAGGGGTATGCACGCATTCACAAGGAGAATCTAAGCCACCAACGCCAAAATAAAAAAATGTCATTACAAGTTACAGCTGCAGATGACGGCGAAATAACGGGAAGAATGGTTAACCATTTGGGTAACAAGGGTCTAAAAATAATAATAAAATTGTTCAATAGAAAGAAGAAAGGATACCAAAAGATTGGGAGATAGGAATACTGTTACCACTCTATAAGAAAAGAGAAATTTGAAAGAACACATTTTTTTACTTACGCTAAGTTGAAGTTGCAATTAAATTGAGTATTTTGAATTTTTTTATAGGTCATGTGACCTATGCACAAAAATCAGCTTAACGTAAGTAAGAAATTCCGTAATAATAATAAAGGGGGTTGCCATTAAAAAAAACATCGATAACGTCATACCACTTACTACGTGGGTCACTCTGTATGTATGCATTTTATTTGAAAAAATGCGCAAATAAAAATAAAAATCGACGGGTCTCAGCGTTTTTTCCACAAGCTATTCCTCGAATTTTTAACGAATTTATCCACTACTTTACGAAAGCACTGTAGAGTAAAGGAAGAACCGCGGCTGAATTAAGTTAGATATCTGTGTATCAGTTATACATATAGGCAACTAATATACAGGGACTCTAAATTAAGTGATATAGGTATGCGGAAGTGTGGCTAAAATATGCGATTTGCTAAGTACCGCATTTGTAAAGAAAACAGAAATAACAGAGAAAAACAAAGATCATAGTGTTCAGAACCATCTCTAAACGTACCATGAGATAAAAAAAATGATTCTGAGCAGGCCTTGATATGTGTTATACGTTTGGCAGTACTGAAGTGTATTGTCAGTCTATGTCAAATTCGAGATTAAAAGGTTAGGTTTTGTTTGTTGTTTGACACAGACTTACGTAAAACTTAACCTGCAAACCTCGAATTTGACATAGACTGACAATACACTTCAGTACTGCCAAACGTATAACACATATCAAGGCCTGCTCAGAATCATTTTTTTAAAATCTCATGGTATATTAATATACATAAGCGAAAGCTAGGTATTATCAAAGCAAATAGAAAGTAAAATAGGTACAAGCCAAGGAAATGAGATAATAACGTGGAGTAAACGAGATTACGAGAAGCCATTGAAATTTACAAACACCCTAATAATCACAATCGGGACGAAGGCTTTCCCCTTCCTTCTATGTGGAAAGTGCTAATTTCTAATCCCCGCCCACCGCCACTGAACCGCGACGGCATTTGCTGAATTAAATTCTCGCCTTTCTCCTTCCGATAGTTAGTCGAGTTTCGCCTGTGGCATGGTTAATATGTTGAGTTACCGTACTCTTTTGATTTTTCCTCCTGATGAAGCTCCTTACGAAAGTAGGCGAAATTTTGAGTTCTTCGATCTCAATCATGACACGGTCCAATCCCGGAAGTCGTTTGTTACTTAAATAAAGAGTTAGTTAAAGAGACACATTTTCTCTATAATTTTAAGCTGAATTAATCAATGTAATCATATACCGGGTGTTCGATTTAAAATAGGAGTGAATAAAAAAAACAAAAGAAACCCATTTTAGAGGTATTAAATTGGAAAATTACTTTTCTCACGCCAATACACATTAAAAATTTAATAAAAATTTAAAGTTAGAAAAAATCGTTAGAGCCGTTTTTGAAAAATTCGAAAAAAACTAAAAAATCACAAGAGTAAACACCATACTTCCGGTTATGCGATTTTCTTCAAAAGCTTGCTGTCGCATCTAGGTACTACACAAAACTTATATATGAAGTTTTAACGCCATACTTCTTTTCGTTTTTGAGATATTCTGCTCACAAACAGAGACAGACCAATGAACAAAAACATGTTTTTTTGGGTTCAGGGGATTCTAAAACGTGAAGATCTGTTGAAAACTCAATTTCGAATTTTTGGGTTGACTCCAATACTTCCTTTATTGTAAAAGGAAGTAAAAAGGGACCGACATGGAGCGAAGGGGAAAGATTGGCAAGGAACAAAAAGAAATGGGCCAAATTTATCTACAACTAATAACTTTAATATGGTATCGTTTTTAAATCATTAATTTATTTCCCGGCGACGTACGCTTAGTCACTAATCTCAAGAGGTGGCGGCATGTCAATGTCATCCTAACCTAACCCAACCTAACGTAACGAAAACTTTGTTTTGATAGATAAGAGGAATTCCGAGAAATTACAGAACGTCGCTTTGTTTTGTTAGGTGTTGAATCGCAGCGCTATAATTAATGTTTAAAATCAAGAAATCGATCACAGTCGTGGACATGAAGGGTGAACCAACGTGCGTTGGTGACTGGAAAAGGGAAAAGGAGTTGGGTTCAGGTGGATTTGGGGTTGTGAACTTGTGGACAAACAGGAAAACCGGTGACTCATTAGGTGGGTAATGGCCGTGTTTATGAATTTGTATTTATTTATTTTTTTTAAATGAGCAGCAGTTAAAAAATGTAGATGGAACCTTGAAACTACCCTAAATCAAAAACAAAGGCAGCGCTGGATGGCAGAGGTGGAGATGATGCAAAAGCACATACGACACGAAAATATAGTTAGCTACCGTAAATTGCCAGACGAGTTACACAAAGCGTTAACCAGTGCTAATATCACAGGCCTTCCCATTTTATCCATGGAATACTGTGTTCGAGGAAATCTGCGAAGTGTGTTGGAGCAACCTCAGAACTGTTGTGGGCTTGCAGAGGCAGATGTTTTGTGTATTTTGAAGGATATGTCAAGTGCTCTGATGTATTTGCATGCCCTAAATATAACTCATCGCGATGTTAAACCTGAGAACATCGTTTTGCAGCTTTCTAGCACTAGAAAAACCAGAGCTGTTTACAAATTAATAGACTTGGGATATGCGAAAGATATCGGTGATGCAACCGTTAGTTTTGTAGGAACGCTGCAGTACTTAGCACCAGAAATATTCGCAAAAGAACACTACAATCACAGTGTTGATTACTGGTCCTTAGGAATAACAGCATTTGAGATTATCTGTGGGATACGGCCTTTCTTGCCAGCTCTCAATCCATGGCAATGGTATGCTTATTATTTTTACAAGTTTTGTTTTTATCTAGCACTTTGCGATATGAAATATTCAGAGTTTTTTAGGCAAGCACTTTTTGATTTCGATTCACAAAAAACTGTTGGAAATTTGTAACATCATCAAATTACATTTACTGAAAAATGGTTCATTAAACTCTGCTTTTACAATAGCAACTGTCAACTAGTCGGTGGCTACTATTACCTATTTGACTGAAGAAAGAACATAATAATTAGGTTATACGAAGCTAGTTCAATAAGTTTTGCTGAGGATATAATTCACGTGGTACTTTTTCAACTAATTCGATTGGCTACAACAGTAAAGTAAAAGAGTAGTAGGAAGTTATTAAATCGATGATGATGCCATTTCTCTGAATGTCAACTATCAACTGTTTTAGTAATGAAACTTGTTTACTGACGTTCAGAAATTGCTTGCTGGTATTTGTTAATTTATTCCTAAAATTTTATGAAACTTTTGTGAAAATGAGTATATCAGTGTAGTCCATAAGGGCATGCTACTAATGCTGAAATTTAACAATTGATAAAAAAATGCTGAAAAACAAAAACTAATTCAATTGTTTGCCGTGTTCTAATTCGATTTTTTAATAACTTTTTATTTTATCTGATAACGTTTATTATATTCTTTCCAAATATAACTTTTGCAATGATTATTCATCAGATAGCAACGAGTTAAAGCTATGAAAATTGAAGAAGTGCGTAGCACATATTACCCCGGAGAATAGCTATACACTATATACAGGGTCTTCTGAAAAGAAAGACACTGTCTAGGGGGATACTCCTCACAATAGACCGATACAGCTAAATATGCCTTTGTAAATCATGCATCGTTAGGATAACTTTTTATTTTTGGATTTTCTTTACAAGACGAAAGCTGCATATTAGATCAAGGTAAAATTTGGCATGATCTAGTTTTATGAATTTTTTCAAATAATACAGATTAATTGAAAATAGTTCTATGTGTAGGGAGCGCTAGCTATGCTTCTTTAACATGAAATTGAAGGTGATATTTTTTTAAACCTACATATTTGTATTGTGGGTACCTATGCTATTTTAATAGATACTTTATAGTTTCACATAAAAAAGGTGTGCTTGATTTGTATAAAAAAATTTAATGGTTTTGGAGAAAATGATATTTGAAGGTATTATGCCCACAAAATGGCTCTTTAGCATAAACACAAATCATACCTGTATTTTCAAAATTGGAAAATTCGCTAATAGTAAGTAGCTACTATGGTAATTTCGGGGGAATACGCGAGTTTTCATGATATCTTAAATGACACATCCCGGCTTACAAAAATTGCCCACAGGTTGTTAGCTTAAGAATAACTTAAAACCACTAAATTTTTCGATACAAGTCAATTACACGTTTGTATGTGAAATTAAAATAAAAGTTGTGCTTGAAAAAATCTGGCCACAGAAATACAAACAAAATGGGAATTTCTGAAATTATTATTGAAAACTATTAGTAACTTTTAACTTATGTATTGTTTTTGCAACATATTTACTATGTTGTACTAATGTAAAACTAAAATTTGTCACTTTTTAATTCGCATCAGACATCAAATTCTGCGCAATCGTAGTAGTGACGTTTTTTGGCTTTATGCACAAAAGTGATCTCATTCCTTGTATACCAGTCAGTGTCTTATTTGGCATAGTGTGATGTGGCCAAATCTGGCCAAAATAGAGAAGCATTGTGACTATAAATGATAGCATACTTTTTAAACACTGTTCTAAATAGATTTAAGTGTTGATGGTGTTTTTCATCACAAAACTTGGACTACTCTTTCCGCAAGTGCAAATCGCTTGCCAGATTAAATATTATCCAGTATTTTTTTTTCCTATGTTTGTTTATGTCATATGCTACGCATTGTCGTTTGCAAGTAAAACATTTTTGGTACCCGGAAGCTGTTAGAAGTCACGTACGTTTCGTATTTATATGACTTTCACCGTTTTAAGGAATGTTCCTGCCTTGAAATTACTATATATATATATAACAGCACTTCAGGCCTGCTGGCCTATGGCTTGAATTATGTTTTTCCACTTTTTCCTATCTTGCATCACAGCCTGCCAGTCTCTTATTTTAAAATCCACCAGGTCTTCCTCTATGTAGTCCTCGCATGTTTTTCTCGGCGTCCCCTTCCTATTTCTGCCTTCCGGTTCTAGCTTAAACACTGTTTTGGCTAATTCTCCCTCCTTCATTCTGTACATATGTCCGAGCCATCTCAACCTATTTTGTTGTACCATCACTTTTATGCTGGGTTCCTGAAATAGTTCTTCCAATTCAGCATTGGTTCTTCTTCTCCAAATTCCCTCTATCCGACCCCTCCGAAGATCCTTCTCAAAATTTTTCTCTCCCACACTTCTTAGCCCAGGAGTATTAGGATTTAGATACAAAATCTTTCAGAACCAGCTAAAAATTTGTTTACGTGTTCAGAATAATGTCTCGAACAACCTACTAAAACTCCCCATCTGTCCCCCACTTGCGTCTCTAGATATAGCCCTCCTGCCTGCCCCGGCCTCGTACCACCGCTTGCTGCGTTTAGTCTGTTTGTTTGGGAGCGCGTGCATTCCATGTTCATTCAGTTAGCCCTGGGCATCGTTTTAATTAGCACGTGTGACTGTATAAAGACCCCCCCCTTCCCCGCGCCCGCTACTAGTGTTTACAGACCGTATGGTGTATATCATGATGTAAAAACAACAGCTGTACGTCTGATCCAAGTTTTTTGTTTTCTTGCTTGCATTGCCTCGGCGTAGGTAACAATGGATTACTGCTTATTGTGTAAGCTTTCACTTGATAGTGACAAGGTTGTAACAGTGAATCGTGGTATTGATACGTTAATAAAGGGTACGTGTACACGACCAATGCAAAAAGAACTATACTCGGCCCTCGTCTATAAAATTAAGCAGAAAATGTAGTACTGCTAATCCGTAGTTAAATACTATATCAACGCTATCAAATGTATCTATTATTGGTTTTAAAAAGTCGTGCATTATTTGCGGGGATGAAGCAGATAGACAAAAGGAAAAAAGCTTCCTCAGATATATAGATGTACAATTTGTGAGATAACCACCTTAGAAGTAATACATAAATTAAAATATATTGCTGGGAAACATAACGATTACTGGGGAAGAGAAGTTCAAAACAGAATGACAGGTAGTGGCAGCAGAAGGCCATTACCACAAGGACTGCTATGGAAAATTTTTACAAGTTACATGTGAGCCTAGTACTGACCCTCCATTAAATATAAAAGAAAACGGCTTTCAGAAGCTGGTGTCAATACACATTTACAGAACTTGAAGATCGTATGTCTCCAATCCTTGACGGAAATGATGGATATACTACTCAATACCTGAAACAAAAACTTATGAAACATTTTGGCAACAATATAATATTGTCGGCGTCGGTGGGCGTTGTGACCAATATCGTTTTTGGGCATTATGACCAAGTTGGGCTTTGTGACCAAAATAAAAATTGGGCATTGTGACCAAGTTGGGCGTTGTGACCAGAGTCGAAGTTGGGCGTTATGACCAAATTCTGAGTTGGGGTTTGTGACCAGTGGGCGTTGTGTCATAGCCCCATAAATTGGTATCAAGAGACATGCTCTGATAAGTCTGAAGAGCGTCTCAGGATAGCATCGGCAGCAGCAGCTATAATCAAGGCGGTCTATATTGTTCCAGGCCATGACACTAGGACTATAAAGTGACCTTTGGAATGGCCTACCACAATCTGGCAACATGGCTTCACCAACCTTTAACAAAAAATTACTAGTTTTGGTCACTAAATAAACAATCTGTCATTGTGATGCATTCCAGTTAAAAAAAATCTATATAATTACTGCTATTTACATCGCAGTACGTCACTTCACCGTAATATTCGATTTAAAAACAATTCCTAATGGGTAGGTATCTAATTCTCCATTGCAAGTAAATCGTTACGAATTTTGACTTCATCTAAAACAGTAATTTCTTCAAATTAACTTGCCTGGAAGCTAGTGATATTACAGTCAGAACAAGTCTCTTTATTTTATTACCTTTTATATCTGCTTTTCACACACAACACTAGCCTTTCCAATCTGCCAGTTCTCTAAATGCAAAATGTCTCTCTATTTTTGTGCCACCGTTTCATTAGATGAAACTTCAACACGCTAACATATGGAGCAACTGATGAAGCTTAAGTTGACTTGCACCTTGGTGATTAAAACTTCAAAGGCATTTTTGGAACTTATATGACCTGTCTTGTCAAAATAGTTTTTAATGCCAAATATAATTCAAACAAACAAAACTTAGTGTGTCTTAGAATGGCCTAGTTTGGGATTTTGTGTGCCATATTCTGAAGTGCAGAAGCTTGAGAACTCCTTAAGGGCAACACCTACTAAACATACCTCGGAGGCATTTATTCAATTTGCTTTTGATAATGCCGATTTTAATATACGTACCATAGATGGCAACAACAATTTTCACAATTTGGGGTGTATAAAAATAGATGCTCCTAAAGTCGAAAAAATTGAAGAAGTTAGAGTGAAGAGAAATGTTAATGATGAGCGGCCATCAGAAACATACACAAATCCGCCGAGAAAAGGATTGCCACGTGTAAATGTACGAGAGGTAGATTTACTAAAAAATGAAGTTATGCATGCAAGCTGTACTTTTGGATTACCTATGCATCTCCGGATATTGGTTTGATCCATCTCCAGTGCCTAGTTGCAACGGTTACATGCAAATGGGTCTGCACTCTGAGAGAAAATATGACATCAGTGATGTAACATTTCTTCCGTTCATCAACTTGGATCCCGGCAATTTGTGGGCTGATAACCTGACATCTTAAATTTGGGTTGGGCACTCATTAGCGACAGATATGCGTCGCAGGTGTAGCAAACAACATATGTTGATATCGGCATGGTTGCTATTATATGTGATTGATGTGGCTGGTGAGTGCTCGGCCCGTTTATCTGAAAAGGCATTGTTCCATAATATATTGGAGATTGCTTCTCTATGTTCCACCATTGGAATGGATAGGGCGATAGAATAGAATATTATGTAAAAAAGTTCCCCCGAACATCCTGTATATCTCAGGACGCAAGCGGGGGAGGGATGGGGAGTTTCAGGTAATGATTCAATACTACATATAGAATAAATGTACAAAAATTTAGCTGGTTATGACGCATTTTGTATCTTTGCCTAATTTTAATCTAATAATCCTGGGCTATCTGGTCTTGTTGTATTATCCTTTGTGAGTACCCACGTCTCACTACCGAACAGCACTGCCGGACGTATCACTGTTTTGTATATGTTCAGTTTCAGATTTCTGTCGTTAATTCCTATGAGGTCTATTTTCATTTTTGTTAATTCTTCTGTTAGTTCTATTTCGTTGCCGGTTAATGATGTTACGTTCCACATAGCTATTTTTGTTTCTGCCCTCTCGTTTATTCCTTTTTCATTGTCTAACACATTAATAGTTTTTCGAACCGCTAGTTTTTGTTACTTTTCTCAGTTTTTCCTTCTCCTTGTTCATTTTCTTCTTCTCTTTTTTCATCTGCGATCCCGTATTCCGTTTTGTATACCTCGTTGTGTATTATCAGCTTATTGTATCTTATGTGTGCCTTTTGTCCTTTTTCTCGTGCTTCTTTCAATTTTGGGATTAAAGGTTTTGTTTTGTGTTGCACTTCTTTGGAGTAATCCTCGTCTATCCATATTTCTGTTCCTCTTAATTTGTTCGCATTTTTCATTACTCTTTCTATTTTCTTGTTATATTTCATTAGCTTTATTGTTATTGGTCTTGCCCATTTTTCGTAGTATTTACCGATTCGTCTTATTTCATCTATATCTTTCTCTAAGTCAATCTCTGTTCCTATTTTATTTAAGACAGTTACTACATTTTCCTGTGTTATTGTTCCATCTTCCGTGTTTTCATCAAATATTCCTTTTATTATCAGATTTTTCACTCTAGTTTGTTTTTCTAATATTTCAATTCTGTGTTCTTGTTCTTTTACTTTCCCTTTTAATTTCCTGTTTTCTCCTTTTATTATTGCTATTTCTGCTGTTACTCTTTCCAGTTTTTCGTCCAAATCTATCAGCCTGTTTTCGATTCGGCGCAGAATCTTCTCGATTCTTCCATCTTTCCCGTGTTACTACCTTGCACTCGCTAAGGGTTGTCACCCAGTTCAACACCTAGGAGGTTCGACCCTTCTTGTGCCAGCAGTGGTGCTTTGAGTTTGTTAACATTTAGATTAAGAATTGACAGTATTTAAAATTTACGGTGGTGCGGCGCTATATTTTGCTTATTTTTAGCGCAGTTTGCGGTGCGGTTTACTTATCTTATAGCCGCGTGGGCCAGCCGGTCCCATCGGCCCGTCTCGGGCCAGCCTCACGTACAAGTTTATTTTACTATTTCAACCTTAATTCTAATCCTATCATGCCTATAATTACTGTGGGGTGATCACTTTTCCTATTTATCTCACCGTCCCTATGATTTATTTAGGCACTGATTGAGTTGTTCATTTCAGTTATATGATATATAATAGTAGATTATGTTATTAGGAGTAAAAGTGATACTTTATGTGGCGAAGCTGAAGTTTATTTAGCCGAACGTTAGTGAGGCAAATAATTCAGCTAAGCCACATAAAGTCACTTTTACTCCGAATAACATATACTATTTTATCCGCAAACGTATTCAGGTAAATTTCAGGCTAGCACTGTACCCCTGCGCCAACCTCTGTTGTTCAGATAACGCGCAACTGTAATGATATATGAACATAATGAATCACCCGTGCTAATAGCACACGGCCACAGCAGCTGTCACACCATAACCCACGGCGACAGATGCACCGATCCGCTGCTTAAAGGTTTATTTAAATTAAAACTTTTTCGTACTTTTTTGAAAATAAAAACCGGCCTACGAACTAATTCTAAAAATTAGCAAAATTTTAAGCCATCATACAATTTAATCGGTCCAGTATCTTCGGAGGAGATGGCGAACAAACATAGAAAGAAAGAAAGAGAGCAATCATTTTGTGTGCTTAGGCAGATAAAGTACGCAAAAGTCGCTATTTTGTCTGCTTAGGCAGATAAAGTGACACTTTTACCTTGTCAATAAAGACAAATAAGTTGTCACTTTTGTGACGTTTGCGGATAAAAAAATTAATGAAATCATATACCAACTTTATCTGATAAGTAGTTTGTGAGTGGTAAAGAAAATCCAAAAATAATGATTTTTAAGGGTGCATATTTTACTAAAACATGGAACAAATTTTGAATAACGGGCCCTAGCTTTTTGTAAATTTAGTTTTTCAAAAAGTAGACCGTGCCCCAAGGATTGCAAATCTGCAATTATGATGATTTTGACTTGCATGGGAGACATGATTTTGGGAAAAATTAATATCATGGGGTCGACTCAACGCCATTAGAACGAGTACAAGATGACAAGCTGATTAATTTTTTTGGAAAGTTTCAAATTTCTGATGATGGGATTCGGATCCAGCAGGCTGAGGTTAGCAAGAAAGTCCAAACATGAAATGTGGTCTTTTCTCACAGCGTTGAAGCAACGTCGATTTTTCCTTGCTTCATTTATTAACATCTCAAATTTTATATAGCTTTATGAGGATGTGTTTATGTATGCCATTATGGATGGCACTAAACACATAATCTGAAACCTGTGGCTAAACTGTAGAATCCGGCGCACATTCCCCCCCTTTTATTTGCTTCCCTTGTAAATTTAGTTATGGTTACTAGAGAAACATGGTTAATAATAATTAATATTAACAATAGGAGGGGAATGTGCCCCGGATTCTTCTTTTTACCAAAACCTGCAACTAACCTAACAAGACTGCTGCTGCTTTGTACTGCGCCATTACGTAATACGCACGCAGTGTCCACTCTCCCACTTATGCTTCCTTTAAAAGAAAGGGATGTCTCCATTGTGTGTGCACTTTAAGTTGAATTGACCTTTGCTTCATTTATTTTGAAGAGAAAAGATCACAATTTATGTTTGAACCTCCTTGCAAACCCCACTCATCGCAGTGGGGTTAAAAGTTAACACTTTCCAAGAAACTTGATCATCTTGTGGTCGTTATGATGTTGTTGATGCAACATCGCTCTCTGCACAGTGACTGGTGAAATTAATTTTCCCCAAAACCTTGTCTCCTGTAAGGTCCCGTTTTAGTTAAAATTTTAAATCACTATTACTCTGGAACCAATTGTGTCTGACAGAAACTGTTTACAGATTTGAGGTCTTTTAAA